>JAQIWG010007602.1:0-12161 GCA_034695025.1 Chamaedrilus cognettii
CCCCCAAGTACAATTCCTGGAAACGCCCCTGCTGCTAAAATCGGCAGAATATCGCGTTGTTCTGCGTAAGCAGACTCGCTCTCGGTCACATTTCCAGTTCGACATCAGGACTCTCTATATGCGGTGTAAAAAACTAACAGCTCGAATTATAGGCTATCGAGTTGAACTAACTGACCGACAGTAAAATGTCGCACAAATATAACGCGGATGCTCGAGGACAGATAGGTTGAAATACAAGAATAAGCCAAATGAGATGCTGGACTAATAATTGTGCGATTTGTTTAGCCTAATTTTAAGTCTAATTTAATTTTTAGTTTAATTTTTAATTTTTTTTATTTTTAGCATAATTTAGCCTAAGTTTAAATAATTTTGTTAGGTGGGCTTTCTTCAGCAGTATTCGGACAATGAGTGTTCGAACAATGAGCATTGACGTTCGCGGACTATTGTTAAAAATGGCCTCAAAAATATCTGTGAGCATCCCGACCCTCCACGGGCCTCACGCTCCCACCCCCGCCCCCTCCCTCCCACCCCAAC
This sequence comes from Chamaedrilus cognettii, assembly GCA_034695025.1. Lineage (NCBI taxonomy): Eukaryota > Metazoa > Annelida > Clitellata > Enchytraeida > Enchytraeidae > Chamaedrilus > Chamaedrilus cognettii. The sequence continues at coordinate 535 of JAQIWG010007602.1, forward strand.
ACCCCGGTTGCGAGAACGTTTTCACAGGGAGGACAAAGAAATTCCGGAGTCTCCGTGGCGTCTCCAGTTAAAAATGTATGCAACCGCCACTGCCGCTGAGTATTATTTAAGTTTATAAAATGACTCCGGCCTCTGGAGTCATGTCCACAATTTGTTTCGCTCATTGCAACCAGAAGTAATTACGTACCTCTGATCTTGATTCACAGAAGAATTATATTTTATTGGCTGTTTGCTGACAAATTATGCCCTCATGCACCGATTCGATCCGCCAGCTTAGAAAGCCCGCAAGTTTTGCGTTTCAACGAATCCGAAGGATCGGGATCGTATTATTAACTCGAAGCGCTGCATTCGATGCAAATAAAAGCCAATAAAGTGAAGGCTCATAGAGTCATAGACGGGGAGAAAATGAACGACGTAGTACATGTAGGCTACACGATGCTATAGCCTAAGAATCTAAGATGGACTTAAATGGTTGAGTAAATAGCACAACATTACGAGAAAGCGCTAAAAGTGCTGAGGTTTGCGATAGGAGAATTAGACCATAATGCGCTCGGTTTTTATTTGATTAGATTCTGTCGCCATCGAAAGTTTTGACAAGGATTTAATTTACTCCGCATCAAATGTACAATTTAGCGACACTGTACGTCAGTTTCATCTCTAAAAACTCGAGCAATAAATGTAGAGGTAAAAGCAGTCTTTATCCCGAATTGTGCAAATTATTTACTGGTGTCCTTAAATTATACGAAATGCGTATATACATGTATATGACTACGAGAGAACACGACCGCGGCAACACGATTCGAAGCTGATTAACTCCCAAGCACCCCGATCGCCCCCAAATATATTTATTCCGAAATCGTCATTCGCCACCGGAAACAACTATCGCGTTTGAAAGAATATGGCGTCAAATAAAAATGGAAATAATGAGATCTGATCGCTGTGATGTCTGCGGAGTGCGAGACTAAAGGGATAAGCCGACGATAGAACTGAGCTGTTAGAAACGTGTTACCGGCGCTAAATGCATTTGGCAACGAGCCTTTCGTTTCAATTTCCACCGGTTCTTCATGTCTGACGTCGTAGACGTGGAAGGATCAAATTCCATTATCCACTTGACAGTCGGCGGATGTAAAATACACGTCACATGCAAACGTCACTGAATTCAGTTCCATAATTTAACTTGGGTCTTTATAACTGTCATTTTTACTAAAAATTACTAATATTTTGCACTCTTTGCTCTGAATCAATCGGTCGAATAATCTGGTGTCAAAATGACAGAGACAACAGAGCGAATTCAATCTTCATTCGAGTGTTCGAGAAAAAATCATTTATCAAATGATCGCGCATGGATACACATGAAATTACTCGAGTACAACCGCTTTGTATAAACCCAAAGGTGCGCATTTTTCATGCAAGCTTCACCAAGAGGCGAAGTGATAAACTTGAGCGAAAATATGACAAAACGTCACTCAAACGACCTATTCGTCCAACACAGCTGGGCGCTGGACTCGTGCTGCGTGAGTTAGGATGCATAATTCAACAACGCTCGACAACGAACATGACTCCTGCACGTGCAGACACCTTCTCAGACTCGAGACTCGTGGGAAATTAAGTCACACTTATGCGCGCATCCAAACTCGCAGCCGCACCGGGAGCCGCAGAGGGAGACTGGGAGGCTGAGGAACCCGCAGGCGAATATTATATTTTTAGAATTTGCTTCATTATTTCACTTCCCCTCCCACTACGTTCCTATTGAAGCCCAGAGCTCCCCGGGCGAGTCGTAAAACGCCACTAGAGAAGGGGAAGCGGTTCTTTGTTTGTCGTCGTTATTCACACACGTTCCTTAAACTCTCCAGAAGAGAGGGAGAGTTCCTCTTCAAGCCTCCCGTTGTTTCTTTCTGGTTTTGAAACACATCTTTTCTTTTCGTAAATGTACATTTTTCCCTTGACGATCTTTCTCCTTTCCTCTTTGTCTGGGTTTCTTAAATTACACTTGCCTGGTGCCCATGACAAAGGGTCCCCGATTGTGTCTTTCGACGCCGAAGCGCACTATATGCCCAATATTATTCATTTTTTGGTATGATTATTTGTTTGTTTCATATAAATTTCTATCTTTCATATAAATGTAGGTTAGTTTTAGTATAGATTTGATTAATTGCTTTGGGAATAAGGCTGGCATGGGGCTTATGTTCGGTTTAGGATAAGTGTGACCAATGATTCTATAAATAGAACAGTTTCTCATGCTGCATGGGGGTTGTTCTGCTTGTCGGTGGGTTCTCGCGACCGCTGTCGTATAATGTTCTCAGCGACAGGTCATGATGATGAAACGTGCCATCCCGCGACCTAGTCGAAAGCGTTCTGTCACTTCTAGTATTTTGCATTTCTTCACATATGACACTATTGCGCAGTTGCGGCGAAAGTTGGTTTTCGTTTCAATTGCATTCGATTCGACACAGTTGCGTCGGCACACAATTTTTGTAACGAATGGCTCAGTCTCCCCTTATTCTATCTGATGTTTTTGCATTTGGGGTCTTGCTCATACGGTTTCTTTAACAATTCTCCTGTTCTTGCTTTTATCACCGTTAACAGTGTAATAATCGTACATAGCCTTCTTCTCCTATTGCATATCTATATTGTATAGGTTTATCTGTTGGCGTTCTGTCTTCTAAGGACCATGCATGCTTGCAACCATTTGTAGATGTAAGACACTAATTATTCGTTGTAAGTTTATTTTTTTCACTATATTTTTAGGCTTATACAGAAACGGTAGAAGCGCTTAATTACATGGATCTTCACTGGTCCACGCAAGTCTTGAATACCCTGATCTTATACCCGATCGCAACTGTGTTTTTTTAAACTGTAGTATCGAACTGTTTAATCATGAATATCTTCATTTCACTCATACGAGTAGCCGAAAACGTTCATTCACACGCACATGAATATATATTACGCAACACAAAGAAAAATAATTAAATATAGCAGATGATAGCAGCTGGTAGATCAGGATGTTAACAGTTTAAAGGTCGTAATACACGACTGTAAGTAGCCATTACTAAACGGTCATTAAAGAAGACCGTCTCTCTCGGTGTTATATGCTCTAGGCTCGTGTAAGTCGTGTCTGATGACTTTGGAAATAAAAATAATCAAATATCGCCGGCGACCGGATGCGTTTTGAGGTCTTTTCGTAAGTGAGGTCTGCAGTTTCCAAGTTGGTTGCCTTGAGCTTCGAACGACACTGCGTCCATAATTGATGAACTGCGTTGATGCCCAAGTCGCTAATCCCTCAAACACCCGACAGTCGGCGCTCCTCGGAGAGACCTCACGACGGCATGCGGGTCAGTTTCTAAAAACGACGCTCAACTCGACTTCAAAGTCAATCGGCATCGAATGCCTCCTCTCAAGGACATTGTCATGATACTGACATCAAACCGAAAGATCTACGCCGCTGCAATTGTACCATAGCCAGGGATTATTTAAAGGAATTTTTATGGTCTTCGCTTCAACCCCTGTGGTTTCCACACTCCTCTTTAATAAATGTTACATTAATATTACGGATTCTACATTTTAAATACCCGTAATGCTCGAAATCATGTGGGCCACTTCCCATTGTGATCCGTAGTGTTCACAAATTTATAGGTGTTCTCATTTAAAGCAATCCCTGAAGACAGTAGTGAGTACTAAAGAGAAAAATGCTCTGAACATTGAATTCCACTGATCGTATTGTTCAGTATCAAATGTACAACGACGCTTCTGGCACAATTTAAATATAGCGCTCCCGTCCCCACCCTGAAACCGAACGTCCGATACGACATAAATGTAACACGTCTGATATAACATGGCAACAGCTCAAAACATGCTTCTCGCTTTTTAACAAACTAATTTTTCGAATACAAATATTTCAAAGGCATCGTGTGAACGCTCAAAAGAGAGATAGGAAATCGAAATGTAGGCTATATCAATAGCACCGTCCAGACAAGCTTGTTTTTTAATACTAATTCTGAGTTTCTGACAAACTGGTTTTTCAAAAGCAATCACTTTTCAAACGCATCGTTTGACTAGTGTGCTGCTGATAGCTTTGACATCAATTGATCGGTATTTGTAAAAAAAACCAGCAGATTTGCTAGTCGTCTGTCTGAAAGCATGCACTCAAGCGAAGCGCATAAAGTACACATCGTAATCATTACATAAAGGCTATATTGGTCTTTCCTTTTTTCCGGTTAGTAAGAGATTTGCAAAGCAGAATAAAAACAATAATTACATTGCGAGAGTTACTGAATTTACTGAGCTACAAATGGTTACACGTGAGTTGATCAGAGTTACAACACGCAGGCAGTAGGCTATAAATTAGGCATGTACCTTCTGCTAATATAATTCAATAGGCTTGCATCCTGGCTCCGATCGAAATTAATATTATAATTTAAACTAAATCAGCACCAGTGCTACGCGTAATGCGGCGCTCACTACAGGCTAATTTCAAACTTGCCAACGTTTAGACGCGATTTTTATTTCGCTGCCTGTATAGCGGGCCTGATCTTATACTCTGGCTGCTAAGGTTCCTAAGCACACAGTAAGATTACGATCACCATTTCGAAGTTATGGCACGGCGCTTTTAGGACTTCAATCACTCTCGGACTATGATAAATGCGATGCGTGATTTTGCTAATAGTTGTGGAATTGATAAATAGCATCTGATAGACGTTCTGGCACGGTGAGAAATGGGCTATGATGACGAAATGTAGATGTTCACTACAGTTTGAACCAGCTGCATTATATCCCGGATCCAGGATTTGATTGTTGAGCGGAGAAACTTGTGGCAAAAGAACATTTGAAAACTCATTTAGAGAAACCTCACGTGCGGGGGGGGGGGCGCGTCGCAGGAACCAAAGGCTGAGTCGATAGGAGGGGGAAGAGAAATTCATGTTAAGTCCTTCACTTATTTCTAACAATAAGTAGGCTACATTAATAGATTATGGAGGAGCATTTCTAAATTAGAGGGGGTCATGATTTACTTTTACTTAATCTTAGGAGGGTCAAAGCAAAACATTAACCAGAATGAGGGGCTATGCCCCTCCCCCCCCTGAATCCGTCAATGATTAGAACGCGAAGAGTAACGACCTCAAACGCACATCTTCCCCAGTTTCATATGCCATAAGGAGCTAGGAGACGAGCAATGTTCATAAACTGTCATTACCAATGTCAGCAGAATGAAAGGAAGATCAAGTTCCGAGCATGGACGCTCGGAATGGATGAAAAATGTGGGCTACTGCGTTGTCAGAATAGTGATGTTGCGTGTGACGCGTGGCCTTGGGATACCGGCCAACTTTAAGTTGCAGAATATTTTTTTTTCAATTGCGAATACGATAATGAGTGTTCGCAAAGTCGCTCGCAAAATTGACCGAGAATAATTTGGACAAAAAGGCTTTTAAGGACCAATTAGAGCGATAGCTGGCCGAGATCTGTTCATTTCTGTGTCGGGTTGAGCAGTTGAGCGGCTGAGTTCTTGCCATTGCGAATATTCTAAAGAATTCACTACGGCCGATGCGTGTTGAATTCAACGCGAGATTCAAACCAAATACGGTACAGCATTTTTGTCGGCACAATGAATAAACAAAGCTCTTAATAACCAAATCAGGCAATTCTATATTTCGTAAAATACAGACATTGTTATTACTATCGTAAGCAGTATTGAATTTCGCTCCCACTCTCCACCCCCCCCCCCTCCCATTCCCCCCCCCTCCACCATCATAATAATGATTAAGAATCATAGGCCTAACGTATGCATTGATGGGTATATGCAGCTGGTAATTTTTCATACGATACCAAATAGTCATTTTTTATTTTCCCATTTTTAGAACTCAATTTGCCAAATTATGACATATTTGCATATTTCACATTTCTATGGGAGTCTCATTTCCATTAGAAAGCCGACTTCAGCCCCTTATAACCGAATTTGAATAATAACAATTTTTTATTACGGCACTCACACGATAGCTGACAACAAGTGCAGGTTACGTGTATAATTGCAAACACCACGCATGTAGCCACCTACCGTGCACGGAGTAACCTCTACTTGCTGAGTCGGGCGCCTCGATTCTATTTCCCACGACGAGAGCAAACAGGAGCCCTGACGCCAGACTGTTTGCAGACCAAATAGTCCGCGTCAGCGCCCCTCGTCCAATCCGCATCCGGTCGTCTAGTCTAGCACTCATAACAATGTTGGCGGATTCTCAGGAGAGACTTGAAATAAGCCAGCGAACTGTACCGGGCATGTTTGGTAGAAAGCTTAGCATTCAAATTTGTGTTCATCTCTATGTTGAGAGGAGTAGCGAGGGGGAGGCCCACGGGGCGCTACCCTCCCCCCCGGGCGCCCCTCGAAGTGACGGAGGCGCCAGGTGAGGCGCCAATGGGGCAAAATGTATAGATTTTGACATTTTCAAGTTTGAGTGCAAAAAATGTTTCCTATTTTAGACATTGCAAATTAAAGGTCACAGGGCGGTACCAGAAAACGTGACCGCCCACCCCCAATAGCAGGGCGCCATAATTTGTTTATATCAGCACTCGAGGGGAGTGCTTCTGCACGGATATGAAAAAGTTTCCGTCAGCCTCCCCCCCCCCCATGCCCCCCGCCGAGCTCAAAAGTTTATTGGGTGCTCTATCTTGGAGTTTAGCCTTGGGCGCACGAAATCTTCGCTACGCCCTCTCACATAATCACTCACTCCCAATAATCAACAAATAATCACCCTCATCCACGACATAATCACGGTTTATCATTAGAGACTAACCTGACGCTAGATAATTATGGCATTGAGCATGCAAAAACTGCACTGAAACCTATAGCCTAGAGAGCTTCGAGTTCTACTACTCGATTCGTTGCTGAAATTGTTGAGGAAGTCAATTAATCATGTATAGTGTTATTGAGTTAAAGTATCGCCCCGGTTGTTTTATGTGAGCTTATAACGTCACCATGCCATTATATAGATTCAACATACCTAGACCTCACGTGAAGCCACATTTGGCATGAATACCGATATGACGGCACCCGCTTCAAGCCGATCCATAAAGCTAACTAAATCGTGTAGCTAATACATCAGGTAACTCATTTAGCGTAGGCCTAACTCTTGAATCAAATGAAGTTTACTAGTAAACAGCTTGGATTGAAACTCGAGCCAGTCTGTGTTGCTAAGCTCGATTCTTAAACCATAAACTGCATCTGGAACGAAATCGCAGTTAACCCACGTTTGCTGCCTATGCCTGCAATCGAACTATACATGTGGGCGTTCATGCCCATCTGTAACCATAAGGCTGCAGCGCAACGGTCGCCTGAATGCACTAGTATGCAGTATGCAGTGTCGCCTTCAGTAAGTTACTCGGATAGTGAGAACTGCCAACTTCATGAAGCACAAAAACTTAAAACCGAATGGATTACGGATGCCTGCCAGTCGCAGTCAATTGCACGCGTGTCTCAGCATTTATCCGCTGAGTCCATTCACTAAAAGTCGATGCAGTTCGCTGCAGCACTGTACACTAGACACAGGCGTACAATGATGTATGATACTGTACACTAGACACAGGCGTACAATGATATATGATACTGTACACTAGACACAGGCGTACAATGATATATGATACTGTACACTAGACACAGGCGTACAATGATATATGATACTGTACACTAGACACAAGCGTACAATGATATATGATACTGTAGCCTACTGCGTCTGCGACTGCTGCTATTGCTTTTACGCAAGACATGCAAAGATGCAATGCACTGGTTGCTGCATCACGATCATTAATTGTAATTAATATTTAATAATCCCTTGGATTAAATTATGAGTGAATGAAGATGAAAGATATAAATATCCATATGGTATAGTAAGACGTGACACTGTCAGTTTTAGCCTATCACACAGATTCTCGTAGCCCCTAAGACAGATTCTTACATCTGTCTTCTTAAGCGTGTCTTCACATCTTACATCTTACATTTTAATCGCTTACTGATATATATCTCAGGCCTACGATATAAGATCTGATCGCTATAGCCTAGCATCGATGTCGCGTTCCGTCTGTTCCATAAGCGAGGCTAATGAACCGTTATTGTACTACAATATTTACAAGCTAAGCTATGAACATTATAGTGGTCGCTTTGTATAGCGCGGGGCATAACGTTCGCCGCGTCCGTCATGATGCTGTGACTCTGGCGCATGTTCGTGTTACGGCGGAGCTGACAGCGTTTAGCAGATGCCACTGCCGCGATTGGTCCGTGTTATCCTTCGGGGACGTGTCTGCGAGCGGAGCGCAAGAAATGTCAGACATGATGGCTTGTGGGGTCCTGGGGACATTGTGCACCACCAACATTATTAAATGGCGGTACTCGTTGAACGGCAACCGTGCTTGACAACGACGCTTCTGTCAAAATTTATGGAAAGGAAATGGAGAGGAAAATCCTGAAAGGAAGAGAAAACACTTTATGAAAGAAAAACTTATAATGACACTCCATTAAACAAAAACTTTTTCACATTATGGACAACACAACGACATTAATTTTGTTATTATTGTTATTTATTATTGTTATTTATTATTGTTATTTATTATTGTTATTTAGTATTATTATTTATTATTGTTATTTATTATTGTCATTTATTATTGTTATTTTGATATAGGCCTAATCCCTGCAAGCCGGAAAACGAAAAACTGTCTTACCGCTCAGAACTCTCGGGGTAGTAGTAAAAGGCGACTAGAGATGGGGAGCGGTTCTGTGGCAACTATCTTAGACAAAACCGGATTGTATAGCTTACAATAATTGTCTTCGTTACTATATACGCCTACAGGGGGCCTTAAACTGCATATATACCCTTTATAGTATGTCCATGACTTGCATTGACTTGCATGGCCCATTTCTCGTATAAGTTATCTAGTACATTAATTACTTTCAGCATTCTAAAACAGAGTCTAAAATTACTGGGCGAAGAATTCGGCGTAACTTATTCTGGTCTCTGTTTTCCCACAATTTGTCGGCAAATTGTGGGGAAAGAGAGCTACATGCGCGCTGCTGCGTCGCGTAGCGGGTTGGAACCAGACTGGAGGCACTTCCCAGATTACATGCCGCTGCTCGGATTCTTGTACGCATCATATAACAGACGGGCCGCTAGCGCAGCTATACCCGCATCACAGTTGCGCTGTTACTATTTCTAGATATTTTATCAACTTTAGACGCCTGTAATGCAAGTTGGTGCATGTAGTTTAACTATACCTCTAACCTAACTCGAAAACAGCCAGAAGAAAGTTACGAATTCTAAAAATAGCAACATTCGGCAACTGCGCTGCGGGTAGATTATTTGGCTTCTCGGACGCTTGTAGCAGGGTCAAGGGGCATAGCTCCCGGGTAATGAGCAAGCGCGTCTCACGCCGCATCGAAGAGTGGTCTGCCCAAGTCACGGTTCAGGGGAGGCGGTTCCTCCTTTGTGTTCGAGAAAATTAAAGGTCACCGGAGAGAGAGATAGTGTGATCGTTTTACTGATGGCCTAATGGCTTTGTGTAATTAGAGAATACAATTTTATTTCTATAGTGCAGGCAGCGCGGAAAAATGAAAGTTAGGCTATTTGGAAATGGTATGGCTAAAACTTCGCTCGCCATGCTCGTGATTTCGGGGCTTTTTTTATAAAGAATAGCGCAGATATCTGAACAGGAAATGAATTAATTCTGATTATTGCATTGGAAGTCTGATTTGTAAATAAGTTGTTTATTATGTTAGGTGAAAAGGTACCTGGCAAATCAATGTGCATTGGTGCATATTGTTTGATAAGTGTCCCCATTCAAGAATCAAATTTGACTACCACAATTTTGTATGGATGAAAGTTAAGATGGTCGGTTTCTTCTTGGATTTCTTACTAAATTATTTGATTAGTCTGCTACTACTATTAGACTAGTTGACCGGCTTGCTACTCGATCCTTTGAATGGTTTCCCATTATTCCATCACCAGTTTTTTTCACTGGTTAGCTACTAGATTCTTTAACCATGCATAGTTTGAATTCGAACTAGACAACTTGACTACTTTTCTACGAGACTATTCGACTAGTTTGTTACTCACGACCACTTGACAAAAACTGTAGTTTTCTGCCAGACTGGGCCCTATTTGACTAGTTACCCACTATATAATGTTTTCGCTGCACCAATGATCGTATAAATTCTGTCACACCCGTGCTCTCCGGAGCTCTCTCCCGCTCTCTGCAGCTCTCTCCCGCTCTCTGCAGCGCCGCCGAGAGCAGCTGAAACGAAGCGGAAATTGATAATTTGACCGTGTGAAAGCCGCATTGGCCGCGTTTTGCGTCCAATCCCTTCGCGCTCGATTTGAGGGAAATTTGTAAAACACGTGAATCTTCTGGAAGGGCAAGAAGCTTAAGCTTCCTTCCCACGATGTACATTTTGCATGGAATTTTACATGCAATTTTGCATGCAATTTTGAACGCAACCATGTTATGAAAATTACTCTGTAAAGTGTTCTTGACCGGGTTTCATGTAAGCTGTGCACGCAACGCAGTTAAGGAACAAGCCGTGCATGAAATTAGAATCGTTGTCGTGACAACAGTCGTCCGTAGGCTTAACACGGTTGCATGCAAAATATGCAAAATTGAAGGAGACCCTAAAACACGCGAATCTTCTGGAAGGGCAAGAAGCTTAGGATATTTCACGCCAATCGCATGGGGGGTGGTTTGATATCATCCCCATTTGAATGATGAATGCCACTCTTGGTCTATCCTTATTTACCGAAGGTAAAAAAACCATGAGGAGTCATATATTGCTAATTTGCCAAACGAAGAGGCTAGGCTATATGTCGTTTATGGCAATTCTAAAGTTCAGTTCATTTAAAACTACAATTTGAGATGGTAGTGCTTTGAGAGTTTAAGGACCGTGTGTAGCCCAGTCACGAAGACTATTGTTACAGGCAGGTTCTGCGCCTCGGCTTCGGCTTTACTAAGCAAAAAACTGCGTTCCCCTCTTTAGTCGCCCTTCACGACTCTCCCGGGGAACTCTGGACTTCAAGTCAATTTTTCGTTCCCCGACCTGCAGGGGTAGCCTACCACAATTTTAGCCTCCTTCGACGTCCTTTTAAAAGCGACATTACTTTTCGTAAATAACACACACGTGACTCGTTTCCTTCAAATACACAAAGAGAAAAGTGAAATAAGATATCACTTACAAATATCCGCGTGAAACCAGATATCACAAGCAATATTACAATGCTAATGGTTGAACTGATATAAGAGCCTTTCAGTAATAACTTCGTTCGCTGTGTTCACCTGAATCATCATCATGTGATGCCTGACTCCTAATTAGAGAATTTAATCTCGACAAGCGAGCCGACATAGCACGAAAATAGCTTCTCGTCGTGTTCATAACAAACGACAGACAGACACTACGCTGTAGATGCATGGTGTCTCAGCGTCGCAGACTTTCCGTGCAGAGCCGGAAAACGGGGTGAGGGTAGACCTCTTTTTGTCAAGCCCTTTGCTTCAAATGTATCAATTCATGTAATTGATTCATGTATCATTCTGTATTCTGCAGAATATAATCTGATTTGTGTGACGGAAACGTGGCTTAACCTGTCGGTCACGGACGGCTTGCTTGATCC
>JAQIWG010007603.1:0-12161 GCA_034695025.1 Chamaedrilus cognettii
CTTCACAAAAATGACTCAGGCTGCTAATTGCAAATTACACACTTACATGACTTTCTATTTTTGTTGTCATATATTTTCAATAACGTTATTTTAATTAATGATAAATAATTATTTCCCTTTCTGATCGTTTTTCACACTATTTTTAACGGAAAAAAATAATCATCAATTATAATTATTGAGATAATATAGAGTATCAAAGTATGCAACCAATTTTTGTGGAGGCCTAGCGATGGGTAACAGCAAAGTCTACGCGAGGCGAGGAGGTGCGTGATTGGCACCTCTTACAAAACGGTTTGACGCTTTCACTTCAGTGAGCCAGTCAATCTCAGATCATATAAAATTACATTAGTATAGCATTGTAATTTTTTTTATATGATTAATATTTTCTTTTTTACCATTCTTTTGCCACTTTTTATTTTTTTTAGTTTTATTCTTAGTTTTTTTAATATAAAACATTTAAAAAAATTTGAATAATTAGCTAAATGAAATAGACAATGTACACAGCGCAACAAAAGCGCATTGTAATTTGCTTTACAAAAAATATCGGTTTATTGTGCGTCACTACATATTATGTATTTATTTGGTTACTTGGTTAACAAAAGTGTTTGATTGTGATAACTGAACAGGACATTGCTATGTCTCTATTTGTTTTATGATTTATGATAAACTATTCTGATATAACGATCTCAGGCCAAACAGATCGAGGGCAGGGATATTGTATTTATACACTACCGTCTTGGGAAAATCCTCAGAGGTCAGACAATGTACTTGCATGTTAGGGAACTCGCCTTGATCAACAAGATGACTGTGACACGGCGGCAGTACAACATCGGGACGCATATATGGATTCGATTCCAAACCAGGAAAGCAGTTGTGAATGTATTTCAACAATTTGCGGCTCTTAACGATTGCTCCGCTTTTTGCATTTTCGGCACTAAAGAAACCATCCATGGAACCGTGACCAAAAACACAAAATGTGTAGTGCAAATGGCGGTTCTTCATAATCAAACGCTTTGCCTTATAGTCAAACGGAGCTCTACCCGCAGCATATGTTATTATCCTTATTGTTTGGCGCAGGTCTACGCCTGGTAACTGGATGAACTTTGCAAATTTTTTGGCGATAAGTAAAAGATCCGTATCCCCTTTTGGAATCAAAAGATATACTACATTTGAAAAGGCTCGGTTTTGGACGATGCGTTGGGTTCTTCGGCAATGCGTCTGTGAAATTTCACGATCCAAATTTTCAGCATCTTTTTTTAATATTTTGATCCCTTCTCTTCTATTCACATTGTCGATGAATTGATCTTTGGCCAATTTTAGTTTATTTTTGAAAGATTCAGACCAGTTATTATCAGATTTTGCTTTAATGAAATGCTTATAGGTGTCTTCAAGGGTACTATTGAATTTTCTAACTCCGTTTTCTACTTGTGATTGATATGACGAATTTAAGTCTGTCAACATTTCGGCTAATATCTCTTGTTTTCCAGAACACGTGCTGGATGTTAAATCCTTTTCATTAGAACGACGAAATTCACGTTTAATTTTTTCTATTATTTTCTCCGGAGTGAAACTTTCGTCTAAGGAATAAATGTAATGCTGTAAGATTATATTTTTATTACCTATGGTTGTGTTATTAATGTCTTTATTCGCGGAATTTTCTTTCTTATTGCGTGCCTTTTGATTCCCCTTACCTTTAGTTTTATGTTTCGAATTACAAACACCCGTGGCAAATATAAGCACACTACATAAAATGATACTAGTTTTCAATAAATTTGCGTAATAACCCCAGTGTAAGCCACTGTTATTTATAACCAAAGTAATAATCATAATCATAATGCCAACAGCTTTCAGTATTTTATTTTTTACAGCTTTCTTTAACCACAATTGAACTACATCTAAGACAAAAAAAGCTAATTTTACGCGTGACCTACCGTTTAAGTCCGCAGTTTGTAACTCGCTTAATGAAAGGCGTCGCTCCATCGCTAGGCCTCGCCAGCACTGCCGTGCACTCGCCTTTTATAGCAGAACGCCCACACGAGCAACACACACGCCGCCTGCCAACCGCCGACATCATTAGCGTCAATCCTTGGAAGGGGCCCGTGGGGTCGCACCCCACAAAAATCGAAGATCGTAATGGAGCGGTTAATATCTTTTAAGGTTAGACCCCTCAATATTACAACAATGAAGAGTTTTAAATAAATAAAATAAAACACGATTTATATTTAAGCGCAATAGTTCTGCAGCATAAAATACAATCGTTGATCGATGATAAACCGGTCGAACTAACGAGCAACAAGTTACGAGTGAAACACTTCGAGCACTCAGCACTGAAGCAATGCCGGTCGAAATGCTTATTATTACTGCCCGTGTCGTTTGAATAAATTCCAGAAAAATTCAAATCACAGGCCAATAATAGAATCTGATAGATACTCGTACGATGTATACCAGCAATCCACTGTGTAAATTGATGCGCTGATGCACCACTCACGCAAGGCTGCAGTGCAGGTATCACCGGCGTCAGGGCCCCCTATTGAGAGGCACGGCTCTGTGGAAAAGTATCAAATGTGACATAGTAATTTGATCAGAAAGTGATGCAAACATGCTGTAAGAAAATTGAGGGGGACTCAATGGAGGGCTATGGGGAGCCCAGTCGGTGTGAAAGTGAAAGGCATGCGATTTTTTTTTTGGGGGGGGACTTTTTCAGAACCCCTCCTCCACCCCCGCTTGTGTGTTCGCTTTGAGGGGAAAAATTGAGATCGGGGTGAGAAAAAAACTCGTTCATATAATTTTTATTTTGAAAAGTGGAGAAAAGTATTTTTGTATCATGCACATTCCAAACCATGGCGCCGTGGGGGCCCATCCAGATGTTTTTTTTTGGGGGGGGGGGAATCGTACGCATTGCATGGCCGGTGTCCGGCCATGCAATGCTGTTTAGCAGCTGACGAAGGATCCGCCAAGCCTTCTTGCTGTCAACAACCACATTTATCTGGTGAACTACCAGATCTAGCTGAAGATGAAAGACTGATATACGTGTACAATATACATGTAATATACGTAATATACATTTACATTGTACATGTATACAATGTGTATACATCTCAATCCAAAGCACTGGAGGGTGAAGCATTTAATTTGACATAGTCATTTTCAGAAAAATGTAAGTATTTATGTTTTGTAAAAAAATTGTGGGGTCCCACTAAGAGGTTATTGGAAGTCCACAGTAGTTAATAAGACCGAGAGAAGAAATTTGAAAGAAAATCTGTGTCAGCATGCCCCTCCTACCCCACCCTGTCGTCAGTCTATTGTTAGAGAGAAAAAAATCGCTTTCAACAAAAAAAGTAACCTCGGTGGGAATTTTTTTTACTTTTCGGGGGGTAGGCAGAGTACCCCAACGCCGGTCCTGAATGCTGCAGTCAAAGTGGCTACGTTGAACCATCTCGATAAACGCGTTCTCAAGAGCGCTTTAAGAAAACAATAATGCCAGTCTGCGCTCTCGCGTCATTGCGTTCTTTCATTGTTTTGGCACAGACAGTTAAGTCACACAAATCCATGAGGTATTAACGAATACAAGATAGACGACCACGTAGCGGTTTTTTGGAATCACGGTGTAGGCTATCCTACGCAGTCTGTAAAAGCCACCAACGTCAGAGTGTACATGTAGGCCTACGTCTACATGTATCGGCTACTCGTTTGCTTATGCAATCCTGAGAGCAAAAGCTCGTGCCTTCGCGAATTATACTTGATTATCAAACTACGGCATATACAACGCAGGCTAGTCATGTACATGCGACACTTCAGAGCAAGGCGCTAGCCGCGCCATCTACTGTACACTGTAGATCTCGAGTTGTTTACATGTGCTGTACTGTAATGTAATTACTGTACAGTTACTGTACATGTACCTAGTATAGCAACAGTAGGGCTGTTAAGCCCCACATGCATCTGCTACTTAGCAAGGTAACATAGGCGCTAAGGCCTCATTACTAATAAATTAGCAACACAATTATAGTAAGCACCTGAAATCATGTAAATTCTTTTTGCATAGCACTAAATAGGACATACTATTATTTTAAACTGCTTGAAGTAGAGGCCTACACAATGTAGCCTGTAGGCCTACTTCTTCCTGAGTGCTTCAAAAAAGGAAGTCGGCCGATGTGCGAGCTATGTCATGTAGGCTTACAAATAACTAATTAGCCTACTATAAAATAAAGATCTATATGAGTCTAACGTTCAAAGGTTTTATACTTTACCGTAATTTATAGTACGGTAATTTAAAATCAGTAATTTACGGTAATTTATTATAAATAGCGGTAATCTATAATAAATGACCGATTCGGTAATCTATCATGATTTACTTCTGTCAAGAACGTACATTTGGCATGAAATGTACTTGAATACATCTCATGGCATCAACCTGGAGAGTTTCGTTGAAAATTTCGCTGTTTGTGACGGACCGTACTTCGATGCTGTTCGAATCCTAGTGCGATTTGAAAATCTTATTTAATATATCGAATCGTTCGGTAGCCTAGTTATCCGGTTTTGAATTTTTCCCTGCTAGACAGTGGTAGGCCAATTACAGGTGTCAGGCACCACACTAGGACCCGCCTGCCCTGCTGATACGTGGGGGGTGGATGGGGACAGCACGGGAGGCCTTCAAGTGCATTTACCCTGAAAATTTATATAATTCAGGAAATGAATGAAATCGGTCCAGAGTTATAAAGGGAATCGGTCCAGAGTTAACTCTATGGCATCCTACCCTGCCCACTGCTCTCCCCCTTCACCCTATCATGCTTGGAACAGCTCCTCCAAAACCCAACTAGTCTCCAAGACAGCCTAGATCGGGCCATAGGCACAGGGGATTATTCATTGTGGGTGTCCAAGGCTGTCTTGTGGAGCAGAGTTCAGCCCGGATGCCCCTCCTGACGTGTAACCTGCCCGATGGCGGCAGCAGCGGCAGGGCTGATGCACATAGTTCAAGGTCATATCCGGGTCACATACATGAAGTCAACATATTTATAAAGCACAGAAAAACACCAAAATACATTTTGATTAGGCTAAAGTTAGGATAGTGTATATGATTTGCGATGAATTGAGTTAAGATAAAGAGCAAAAGGGCCCACTTTGTTTTAATTTTTGGGCAAGATGGATGAGTGGAGTGTCTTTGAAAGAAAGAAAGTATATAGTGCCGATCTGAGAGCTGGAATTGGGTTTGAGGCAGTGGGGGAGGTGGTAAAAAAAAACCGACTGAGATGGCCGGGGCATGTTTTGAGACAGGAACCTTGTGATTGGGTGCGGATATGTATGGATTATGAGATAGCTGGGAAAAGACGTGTAGGGAGACCGGAAACGACGTGGAGAAGCTTGACAGAGAAGCATATGAAAGCTAGAAAATTAAGACGTGAGGATGCGACGGAGAGGACAAAGTGGAGGGCGGCTGTCCATGGCCGCAAATGGACCACCCCCGTGTAAACGGAGAATGTGGCCACAAAACACGAGTGTGTGTCTGTGAGTTAAGATAAAGATAGGCCTGCGTGTAGACTTAACTGAACCAAATAACGCTGAACTCAATAGTCCGAGAATTTTGCATATTTTCCGGATAAAATTTATTCTTGCGAAACTATGAAATTAAAATATGAAATTAAAAGTTAATAATTATGAAATTATGAAATAATGAAATTAAAACGCTTACAATCAATGAATCGGTCCACAGCTTCTCAAATATTCACCTTCATAATTCATCCATCTCCTGAATCACGCGCTGAAAGTTTTCAAAAAATCCTGCGTATGATGAACCATCTTCATCCGGCAAGGTGTATTTAAAGTGCAATCCTGCAAAGAATGTTCGATTATGTAAGTGACAATCTAGAATTGTAAATGGTTAGGCCTCTCTGTGTGTGCTGCAGTTAATCTGTGTGTGTTACCAGTTCTACATGTAAATCTGAAACTGTGCAGTTCTGATGTGCAGTCAACAAATTATAATTAAAATTTAAGAAATTTCCCCGTCAGCGGCCCATCTCCCCCTCCCACCACCCGCTTGATGGTCCTGCAAGGAAGGGATAAACCTCCGTCAGCACCGCTACCCCGCGAGTTCTTTATGGAAGGGAAAATCCTGCGTCATCACCCACCCCATGCACTTGCATTCTGCATGAATGAAATGAAAAATCCTCCGTTGGCATGTTGGCATCCACCCCCCGCTCGCTACTTCTCCGCATGCACAGTTAAAATTTTAAAGCTGGGCGAAAATGTGCATTTTGAAATACTGCCTAAAATATGCCCTGCCATCCATCAAGCAAAAAATTCAAATGCCATCTATGGAAGAAAAAATCCAGGGAAAAACGCCCTCAGTTCACATCTCAAGCATCTCATTGTTGAAAATTCCAATCTGTTTTCCTTCCCGTATGGCAGAATCATATAATCAGGGGGCTCATTCACGTAGCTCTCTTATGACAATTTTAGTCCTAAGATTGTCTTAAGAGAATCTTACGACAATCATAGATTTTTTATTGAAAACTCTCCACCGCCACGAGCGCCAACCGAATGATTGCGTCACAGCGGTCGGCGAATGCATATTATTTGTTTTACAGTTGAATTAGGTTAAAAGTTAAGAAATCTTTTAAAATGTGTCCGTGAATACGTATCCAGTACGTGTGTACGTGAGTACGTACCCAGGTTAGTATACTATCGCTAGCAAACATCATGTTTTTGTACTTTTAGGCTCATCAAATAACGTCATTTAAGATCTTGCATTTTGCCACCATCACTTTTCAGTTCAAAGTTGCGCCATTGTATGCTTCTGATCATCAGTTTCATTCCGCATCATTTCTTCTTTATTCCATTTACTTTTCATGCTGACACAGGTTGTACGTACATGTAAGTCTGTGACACCTTTTGGTAAACTCAAACCAACAGACATGACCAAACTCTATGTGGATCAAAGTAGGCATACGATAGCCAACTTCTTCACCTTCTTATCATCACAACTTGGCAGCAGTTTTCCTCCCCGGTACCCTTTCCGCGTTCTCAGGTCGCTCTCTGTTCCTCGCCGCCATGACGGTGAAGTCGTCGAGGCCGTCTCCGATCTGCGTCAGCTGGACGACGAGGTCGCCCCACCTCACGCCCTCTGTGTACGCGGCCGCCGGGAGGACCCCCAGGGTGCGTGTGGTGCCCGCTGAAACCAGTCAGACCAACTTAAGCTAGTCCACAAATTTATGGAGTTTTTGAACAGACTATCCAGTTTTTTTTTTATCAACCCCATGTATTCGCCGGCTCATTTGAATATTAATTTAAATATACTATCAATCAAATGTATCCAAGACATAACTATCATCACCGTAGATCTGAACCTAACCCATTCCCGGACGATACCTAACCCTAACGAAATCCTAACCTACATGTAAACCGACGTTCTTCTACTTCTTCCCCTGCAAGTTTAAGGACCGTGTGTAGTAACTAAGACTATTACAGTCCGGTTCAGTGCCTCGGGCTCGGCTTTGCCAAGCACAGAACCGCTCCCTCCTCTTTAGTCACCTTTTACGACTCGCCCAGGGAGCTCTGGTTGCAGGTCAATTCTTTGTTCCACCACCTGCATCGGTCACCGAGGTAAAACTTAACCTACATGCAACGTCCAAAATTGCATTGAATTGGAGTGCAGTTGCCGCAAGCATCTCAAAAATTAACATACGTTATCATCTTTGAGCTGCTTCTGTTTGACCATATCAAAAATTATTTACTAAAGAACTCCCAATTCTGTAAAACATAAAATGTTCGCGTGAATGAAATTTTCGCAAATTTCACGAATCGTAAAACTCACAAAAAATACATGCGTCAGACTAAACCTACAGAACCTCTGACACCCCAACAGGGATGAACATTTATGTACAGTGTAATACTAGACAGAGTTGAGTTTAGTCACTAAACCACAGCGAGGCGCTGTGGTGTAGTGGTTAAAGCGTCGGCCGTAGAATCCGGAGACTTGAGTTCAAGTCCCGGCGCCGGTGATACCGGCAACTAGGAAACCATGCTTTACAGGCCCTTCAGCAAGGCATGAAATTTTTGCGAATCGCAAAACTCACAAAATTACATGCGTCAATACAAACCTACAGAACCTTTGTATAATGGGCAGTTTTCAAAAAGCGCGAAAACTAAGCTAAATTTCTGAGAGGCAAAACCGTTAAAATAACAAGCGGCAAAAATTTAATGTGTTAAACAGTATTTACCAGTTTTACAGTGTATATCTGACCCGAGGCTCGCTGTGCAGTGCTCAGCACGCGCTCGTTGCTCGCCAGCGTGGCATTAGCGTTAGCGATGTAGCCGAGCTGTCGACAGATGGCCGCCTCCACCCAGAGCGTCTCCACGCCCAGCCCGCGCCCCCGGTGGCGAGGGGCGAGCAGGTGACTCGTCTCCACGTAGCAAGACTTGGAGGTGAGCGAGTAGCCGGCAGCCGTTATCAGCGTCACTCCTAGGATCTCCCGACTGACACCCCAACCGTGACTTACATTTATGTACAGTGTAATACTAGGCAGAGTTGAGTTTAGTCACTAAACCACAGCGAGGCGCCGTGATGTAGTGGTTAAAGCGTCGGCCGTAGAATCCGGAGACCTAAATTCAAGTCCCGGCGCCGGTGATACCGGCAACTATCAAATCATGCGTTACGGGCCCTTCAGCAAGGCTGTTAAACACACAAGTGTCGCTAGCTGCTAACCCCGTGCCAGATAATTATTTATATGGTCGGCGTCAGGAACGGCATCTAGCCGTAAAAATCCAGCTCCAGTAGTCCTCATCAGAGCGAAAAAACGTTAAAGCCTGCGTGAAAACATGGATATTAACAAAATACATGTAGACACAAAAAGCGGTCAGTTCATTGGTTCAGTTTAGCCCCCATGAAATCAGAGTAGCGTTTCCCGTGGATATTATAAACACTATAAATCAGAACCGCGGCTCGGAACCGCAGAATCTATTTTCAAATAGGGCACCGCAGGGGAACCGCGGTACCCTGCGATACCCTGCACCACGGAACCCCATGTCACTCTCTAATTAAATAGCCTGCTGGACCATACCGAGAGCTCGCCGGAGCGCCGATGGTTGGGTCGAGCTGCAGCTCAAAGATGACGCAGTAGTTTGTCATGAGCTTGGCGGTGCGGAACATGGCGAGGGAGGGGTAGTCGTGGACGCCGTACCCCACCCTCTGGCGGCCAGCCACGCTTCACAGCGCGTACACAGCCTCGTCCTCGGACCTATAATTTATAACTTTAATTTGCTTCATCCACTTTAATCTGCTTCATTCACTGTAATCTGCTTCCCACTTTAATCTGCTTCACCCACTCTAATCCGCTTCATCCACTTTAATCCACCGCATCCATTTTAATCCACTCCATCCTCAATTTATCCAGATTTGCATCGCAATTATTTTTCAAATTAAAAACTAATTTGATTTGCAATGTCTGCGCATTAAATAAAAAAAATCAAGGTTCAATATCTACGATATCCAGTGTACAAAATAGCGAGACAATATGAATATTTTCACAACTAATTAAATTACGGACAGCATATCCTTAATCACATCACGGTAGTTTTAATGCATGCACACTCATGAATGAGAACAGAACAAGTTGAACAATGTAGAATGTCATCCCTAATTTAGAACCACCCCGGCCTTTTTCCAAGCATTGTGGGGCGAGAAGTCCCACCAAATCCTAGAGACATTTTTCCATGCGTTTTAGGGCGAGGAGATCCCCCACACTAAATCATATGAAATCATAAGTAGTTACAAAATGAGGCTGTGAGACCCAACCAATCATACAATACAATGCTCTGTAGGCCTTACCTGTCCATGTTGCGAACGGTCATGACGGTCCGCCCGTCCAGGAAGCGGTAGGTCTCGGGGAGGAAGGGCACGCGGGGCAGGGGCGCGGTCTGGTAGCGCAAAGCAACCGCTGCCGGGGGGTAGTGACGGTCTACGGCGGCCAGGATCGACTCCAAACTGCGCTTCTGCGCAGAGAGTGCGGCACGCGTTGTTTTTTGTCAATTTGCCCTCGCCCACGAAGCGCCAAGTGGGACACGATTTTTGAAATATGCTCAAATATTGTTTGTTTAAATGCCCTTCTCTTGTAGTGGCCCACAGAAATCTAAAGCCCAGAATGCGCATACATTAGCTGCACAATTCTACAAAATGAAGGATCTTTTAACCAAAGGCCAAAGTTTATTTGAATTATGGGTAATTGTTGCAAATTATTGTGATTGGATATGAGCGGGTCATGACCCTGTCGCTTAATTGTAGACGGTTGGTAATTGGTTTGGCCCGTGGGCCAAGCCCCGCTCCCGTTATCTCCATGCGTGCCTCGATATACAGCCTGTAATGACCCCCCTTTGTAGTAGCCGCGCAAGATCAGGCCATCTATCGCTCTACTGATTGCATTCAGCAATGGTCGCAGTTATTTAACAACATTGCATTTGTAGAGAGCAATGCAGGCTATCTGGCTGATGTGTAAACCCAGGATGAAGGCCTCTACAATTAGCGTCATTTAGTCCGCCCCTCCTCCCTGCCGTCAAATCTCTCCAGCGTCTCTTGCTCACCGATCTCTCGGGCAGGCCGAGGTGCTTCACGAGGAAGAGGTCGGCCGCGAGTCCCTCCTTTGCCGCCCCTTCCCCCGCGCTCGCTAGGAGGACGCACGACGGCACGAGGACGACGATCACGAACCCCTCCCGCCTCAGGGCACGTACCCGCCCCCGACACAGCGCAGCCACGCGAACCATACACTGCACGACGGGTAGGGATCATTTTAATGGAATCTCTGTAAATACTATATTATATTGCATATTGGTTAAATAAATTTATGCAGTGGTTAAAGCGGGTCGGCCTCTCACCTCTCACCGCGCTCCCACTGCTCAGAGAATCTTAGTCTAGCGCTTCCACTGCTGCTAGTTCTAAGATAATAAAAACGTTTGTAATGATCATAAGGCACAAAATACTTGGTTAGATTTGGACTCGATAACCAATTTTCGTGTCATCTTGCAATTTTATTCTAACAGTTTTATTCTGCAATACTCGTAAATTCATCATTTTCCAAAAATCCGCGGCAATTTTTTATATCATGCCACTATGTTTTGCGGTTTATAGTCATGATTCATAAAAACCAGAGCGTATCCTGCGTCGATGATCTGTGTCAACCCAACAGCTAGCCGCAGCAGCTGCTGGTAGTAGCTCGTGTCGGCGGCTGGGTGCAGCTCTCGGTGCGGCGTGTGATCGCTCGGCTGTAAGTCTGCCGTGGTGAAGATAAGGATCTGAGCCATGCAGCTCTCGAACTGGCTCCTGAAGTGACATGCAGAATGGAGAAACGGCTTAAATTTGAAAAGAATGTTATCCCTTAATCCAATTACTTAGCATAAAAAATAACGTTTAACTATTAATTTTAGAGACTGACGGTAGGCCCTACTCTGCAAGTATTGTAATAAAAATGAATAAAAAGCACTGTCCATGTAGTAGTATGCAAGTAGTTATGTGCAAAGAGTACAGTACAAAGAGTAGGACCCACTGTGCAAATAGTACCCTACTGCGCAAGCGTGATACTGTGCAAGAAGAAATGTGCAAGTAGTAGTGTTTAAGTAATGCTGTGCAAGTATCTAGTGGCCTGATGGCTAAGCACTCACTGTACAAGTACATGTACTTGTACAGTGCGCGGTCTGGTAGCGCAGGGCAACCACTGCCGGGGGGTAGTGGCGGTCTACGGCGGCCAGGATCGACTTCAAACTGCGCTGCTGCGCGGAGAGTGCGACACGCGTTGGCTTTTGCAAATTTGCCCTCGTCCGTGCAGGGCCAAGTGGGACACGATTTTTCCCACAAGCACTGGCCTACTGTGCATGTTGTATTGTGCAAGTAGTTTTGTGCAAGCATGGTACTCTGCAAGTATGCTACTGTGCAAGAAGTATTATGCAAGTAGCACTGTAGTAACCTGCAGTAGTAGGCGGGCCTGATGGCTATGCACGCCTTGATCTGACCCCCCACCTTTCCTTCAATTCCGCTCTCTCCCTTCTCCACACAACCCCTCCCTGTTGACCAACCCCCACCCCCACCCCCTCCCCCCCTCCCTTCCTCCGCTCGCATCCTCCGAGCAGCTCTTCCTTGACGACGAACAGCTTTGACACGGAGAACAGCTCATCAAGGCGCC
>JAQIWG010007604.1:0-12161 GCA_034695025.1 Chamaedrilus cognettii
CTTTATGTTTTATGCGCTTTTGTGTGGAAATTGGTAAAAAATGCATTTGTCCGTAAACTTTTGGCCACAGCTGTATACTTACAAGGCATTCTAGGTCCAGATTGTGTCTGTGTTTCATTGTCAAAGCCTAGTTTCGACAATCGTCATTGTTGAATATAAAAACTGTTGAATGCGCTTGCGGTCCGCAGGCGGTGATAGCGGCGGCAGTGTCGGACAAATCTCCGTTTGTGACATCACTGCACAAGCGCGACCTGACTAATCAGGCGAAGGCACGGCTTGCCATCGAGAATTCTGACCAACTCACCCTCTATGGCGCGTATGCTGGGTGAGTTGTGCGTATTATCTGACTCTAGAAACTTAGCATATTTTTATGTATCTTTGTTGCCGTATTAAACAACGATGTGATTGTATCCGTTTCATCTTAACTTCTAGTACCCGAATTAATTAAATCTTTTCATGTTTTAGTGCTAGTAATTCTATATATAGTTTTAATTAATGTACTAGATGTGGTACTGCTATAATTTTATTTTTGAGCTATGTTACGTATATTTTTTGTGATGTTGTGCTCAGTTGGAAGACGGCGTGCGAGCAAGGTCTGTCTGCAGACAGAAACTACTGCCAGAAGAATTGTCTGAAGCGCTCAAGTCTTATTGAGATTGAGGTTTGCTCATTGGAACAATTAGTCGATCATTAGTATAATTAACTAAGTATTTTTTGTCGCTGTATACCACTGCTAAAAAGATCTGTGCGGTTGTCAGTCAGTGATGTGCTGATAAATTAATTTTAAATAGGATCTGTTTTGTAGATCCAATTAGCAATTAGCCTTGATGTAAAAGAATTCACAGAATAGATCGATGCACTTGAACATTAGGTTTTAAACTTGGTCTGATGTTCTATTCTGTTCAGTTTTGTACGAATTTGTAAAATAGTGTTGCTTTTAAGCATTATTGATATTGTTCTATGCTGTTCTAGAACGTCGCCAAACAACATGTTCGCACCGTTCAGTTGCTCGGCTTTGACCTTGACCTCTCCACCCTCCCCCCCTCCTGGAAGTCCAAGACCCTCGCTGCTGTCTTCAACCCCCCCTCCCGCGGCGGCCACACCCCACTCGCCCCCGGTCTGGCCGCCGTGCTCAAGGCCGTCCTTACCGCCGGGTTCTACCCAAGGGTGGCGCGCACCAGTTTTGTTGCGCCTGTGGACGCGGCGGCAAACCCTGCGCCGAGCGTGTGCACAGCGCGCACGCCGCAGGGCACGTGCGCGCTGCATCCAGGGTCTGTCAACAGGGGGCTGGAGGCGACAGGATGGATCGTATATCAGGAGAAGGTGCGAGATTGTGCGGAGAATTCCATAAACAGTCAAACTTTGACTGTCGAGCTTTAACTGTCGGGCTTTGGCCAAATCTCTTTGTAACATCATGTTTGGTAATTTGTTTATTCTTATTGCTTGTTTGATATTCTGTAATTTAATCTTCAGGCTTAATAGACTGAAAATTAATAAATATGTTGCTTCATTAATTAAACTGCATTAAATTTTGAGTGCTACCTGTAGCAGATTATACCTTATATTGTTGCAGATTGCCTTATAATGTTAGGCAGGGCAGTAGAGTCCGTTTTTTCGCCCAAGGGCATCATCGGGGACGTGGTTGTATGTGTTAGCTGTGTGCTGGTTCAGGTGCGCTACTCGTCGGAGGTTTACCTGCAAGACACGACCCAGACGAGCGCCTACCCCCTCCTGCTGTTTGGGGGCGTCATAGACGTGCAGCACCGGCGCCACCTGGCTACCATTGATGACTGGATCCCGCTCAAGGTCCACCAGCCAATCACAGCGTGGCTATTTTTTTGAGTTATTTGATTGGTTGCTGCTAAGTTGTGGCAGGGTGAGTTTGGCTGTAACGCAGCTTTAGTCCGTGGCTAATTAAATAATTTGAAATTGCACAGTCCTTTGGTTTTAAACAGTTAATTGAATTTAATTAATTGACAAAAAAATCTATTTTTTGCGTGTGTTGACATGGACACGGCGTTACAGGCTTGCCCTGTAACGCATTAGAATGGAAGTCAAAAACCACTCATATTTTTAATTTTTTGTAATTTTTTTTTGCAATTAAATTTTCATCGATTAATATTGCTGTTATTTTTTTTTTTTTTATATTACATACGCATAAATCCTTAACAATTTCTTCCAATGAAACTGAAAATTTGTTGAATTGTGATTTTTTTTTAAAGTAAGATGCTCATTGTTTTTTTGAAGTAAGATGCTAAATTAATGTTTTTGAAGTAAGATGCTCAGTGATTGAAGATTTGTCAGTGTCTATGAGTTGTATTTATTTCCTGAAAAAATAATGCTAAGTGGATAATATCTCAGTTTTGTTGATAATCGAGTGATGTTAGTCCTTTTACTGTGTGGCAGGCTCCGGCCAAGACGTTCGTTATATTCAAGGAGATCCGTAAGCTCATTGATCAGCTGCTGGAGAGGAAACTGGAGAATCCTCGGCTCTCGAGCGCAGGTCTGTTACACACTGTGTTCGCTGTCTCTGCGCTCATAGGGACATTCACTCTATGCGATTCCATATCAGTCAATGAAGTAATCTGCCTGGCTATTTCTACATTGCTCAAAACTATATGCTATATTTTAACATTTGTAATGTTGAGGACATGCAGGGGATTTTTTAGGCTGTAAGATAGTATTCAACTGAAATTTATATAATATAAAATATTTGATATAAAAATTGTCATTTGTGATGCATTGTTCAAGAATCATCATTATGGAGTACAATTTATAATCATTGATGATGTTACACCATTTGTTGGGTGATTTGTCGTACTTGGGCCTCGTGCTTGAAAGAATATGTCAAATATTGACCTTCTACAACCTATTGTTGTTTTTTTTAGACGAACCGTTGTTAAGAATTCTTCTTGAATTGATCGTATCTGAATCGCAGCAACGACGTCACAAGTGAACAATTTCATTGGCTCTTGTCCCATTACGAGACGAGCAAGTGTGCCCGCTCTTGAGTTTAAGGCATCCACTGTCATGCACTGTGCTTTCTTCCGTTTCTGCTTGTTGTTGTACGATAGGAAATTGACTGTTGAATTGAATCGAAGGCAATTCGTCAATTGCATGACTTCAATTATTTTCTGCTGTTTGATGTAAGTGTGTTTAATTGCTGGTTATCTATGTTGATTTGATGTGTCAATCTGTGTAATCACATGCTTTCGCGACACAACCTCGTTAAGTTGGAAAACAATGTGGAATGTTTTTTGAAACGTTAGTTTATAAGAAACTATGAAATTCATAATTTTTTTGCAATGAAGACGTATTATATTTATTGAAATCAACTGAAATCTACTTACTGCCTTAACCTATACTATACTTGTAGCCTATACACATTATGTTTCTATTTGCCTGGTCTGACTGGACAAGGATATAGCATTGTATATAATAGGGATTTGAAAGTTGGATCTTTTTAATTTTCTTGTGTATCTGTCGCCAGATAGTATATTTTGCCATTTTTAAAAACTTGTTTTTTGGTGTCATTAGCAATCTTATTATATGATTACTGGTTACAAAATTAGAAATCACGAATGCAGAATTATTTGAATAAATGCGCTAATAAAATGCCTTTTTTGACTTTTTTTGTATTAGCGTATATTTGAAGCAAAACTAAAACTGGATAGAAAGAATAATATTAAAACTTCAACTAACTCTTCTTATGTCTTCTCATTTAACAATAATCGTTGAATTCAACAAATCATTCAGCAGATAAATCTTAAATTCAAATCTTCATTTAACATTGAATGTATCCCCATGAAAAGTTTAATCAAAAGTTGACCTCCCTTTCCTAGTGTCAGTCCACACCCATCCCAGACCAGTCATAGTCCCACAGGTTGAGATCACTCACACCAGTCCTAGTCCCACAGGTTGAGGTCCAGCTTGACGATGAGGTCCTTGATGAGTCTGAAGACGTGGACCTTCCCGTCGAACTGTCCGACACAGAGCACACCGCGCTCTGTGTCGAGCCACATGCTCGTCGGGCCGCCCAGGCCCTGGTCCGCCTTCGTCAGCAGGTAGCGTCTGCAAGCAGGGGGCGCCAGGTGTACAGGGGGCGCCAGGGGTACAGGGGGCACAGGATACAGAGGACTCCACAGGTTATCTTTCTCTAGTTGATTGCCAATCCGTTGCCTGGCAATGAGACCCTAGCTGATGAACTCTAGCGCATCTTCACAGCCCAAGGCACTAGCTCATGCCTAAATTGTCATCATTTACTTATAGAAAACTAAGTTGTTTTTTTTCATTGAGAATAATAGTAATTAAAGTTGAGCATTAAAGTACATTATTTCACTATATCTGGGTTCTATTATCATGCATCTTCTCATTTTGCAATGGCAATTTAACAATTATAATAAAAGGAAAGGCACCCGCTAAGAAAAATGCCAATATCTGCAAGATGTACACAATCATTATTTGGCGTCCCTTATTTGAATTATGAAAATCTGGCAACCCTACACTGTACTTGATTGTAAGCAAAGGAAATATACTGGAATGAGAGGCTGAGAGCTGACATGTTACATCCTCTGCTTGGACTAAGACTAAGGACACATACTTGAATGACAGCTGGGGACTGAGCAGGCGCACGCAGGAAGTGAAGTAGTCGGCGAGGATGACGCAGCCGTGTGAGTCTATGGCGATCTGAGTGGGCATCTTCATCGTCACCTCGAGGGGGGAGGGGGAGGGGGAGGTGGACCCGGCACTGCGCCCATCGTACACACGACCGAGCCGCCCGTCAGAGTGGACCTCACAGAGGCTGAGCAGGGCGCAAGGGGAACAGGTTTATGGTCATGATCGAGTGACATGTGGCAATGTTGAAAACAACAAAGAAATGAGTGGATCATGTCAGAATAGCAAGAGATAGCATGAAATGGAAGGGGCCAGTTCGGTGATAATCAAGAAGGGCATTATCTTGAATTTCGCATAAAAAATTTGACCTTATATCAGAAATTATATCATCAACATGGCTTATAAATCAATACAATGTGTCAATACCCTAAAAAGTATGCATTCCTAATTCCGAGACAAGGCGGCTCAGACGCCCTGTTTTCCAAAAAAATCGAAACGATCTATGACCGATGGCAGTTTTTTCCTTTAAATTTTTCCAGATCAATTTGCGTGCCTTTGGGAGGTAAAGGCATCACAGTCTGGACAATGTCTTTCAGTCTATGACTACTTTACGTACCGGTGCATCGCGTCATCCACGTTTCCGTGACAGACGAGGTAGACCCCACCGCCCCCCGGCACAGCCACTGCGTGCCAGGGAGACTTCATATCGTCCGGGAGCCGGATCTCCTTGAGCACGGCTCCATCGGGAGACAGCTCCTGCAGCAGGCGCTCCTCCTGGAAGGTGACGATCACGTGACCGTCACGTGACACGGAGATCCCCTTGGGCTTGTGGTCCAGCGACCAGGTCTTGACCGTGCCAGAGCCTAAACAATAGTGTCAAGAACTAAATTCAATTTTCTGGTTAGGAAGTTATTTGGACTGACTATAGGATCGTCAAGCTTCCTCAGCATTTTGGATTGTGTTGGATATTAGGAACAACCAAAGCTTTAAAAATTGGCACGCTGTAAAGCCTGTCATGACGAACCGTGCCTCCGCGCAACGACGGAAAGTTTTAATATCGTAGTAGTATGACGGTCGGCGACAACTGTCACAAGCCAGTTTACAAAGCAAACGAGCTTACAGATTAAGTGATAAAAAAAAGTGTTACAACATTGATAATTATTATATCACAAGTCCACTGCAACGAGATAGCGAGCAACAACTCAAGTACCGCCGTGCGGCTCATTGGCTGCCGTACCGTCGGCAGACACGACGTAGACGCTCTTGTCCTGCGCGGAGGCGATGTACAGCAGACGGTGGCGCCCGCTAGCGGCCAGACCTACCGGGTCCTGCAGACCTCGCACCTTTACGTACATAAACGGCAAGAAAAACTGCCATCCACCACCTTAGAATGTGGCCAGGTGCACCTAAGTGCACTAAGTTCTGGTGAATGAGAAATTTCTTGCAGTAGTCACTCTAATGCCTAGCCCTGTAAGGTAGAATTGTAGCTTGCTCTGTGAGTAGCTACATGCATTTAGAGCCAAGCAGCGTTTTTTTTACATCACCACAGCGTACAACATTAGACGCAGCACGCCACGCCAACGCAGTCCACACTGAAAAAAAATTGAAGTGACATTAAATTTATTAAGGATTACAAGAAAATAGATCTAAAATAGGCCCATGGAACAAATGCTACTGAAAGCAATATATAGACAAACGCGCGTGTAGGAAACGATTTACTGGATATAAAAACCCAAGGCGATGTGATAAAAGCAAGAGTTGACCCCCTCCCCCAGGGAGTCAACTATAAGGAGGTCCCAGAGCGCAGTACACAACCCCCTGCTACTTCCTGCACACCCTGATGTTGGGCCGCTGAGCGAGCGTCTCGACGTGGTAGACCTCCACCTGCGTTCCCTTGTCCCTCACGACGTACAGCAGGTCCTCCACGACTGCCACCCCGTGGACAAACTTCTCCCCCGGCACCGTCCCCAGGGCCTTGGGGGGGGCGAGGTAGAGCTCTGAGGCGTCCTCGCTCTCCCCCAGCTCTCCTGTCTGCACGCAGGTCCATCAAATTTTGTTTGTTTCTTTGATCGCTTGCTTTTGGAATTTGCTTTTTAGTATTCTGCCTTGAGCAGAATGAAGACAAATACTAAAAGCAAGCAACCAAAGAAACAAACAATGGTCAAAAAGAACAAAAATGGAAATATAATATTAATATAATATATTATTAAAAAAATAATAATTATATTTCAACTTCAGCAATATTGAATGTGACGACTTGGTTAGGATAAGCATTCAGGCTAGGTTGTTTGGCCAGTGAGTCGTAGCATGCATTAATAATAATAATATAGGCGCTATAGTTCACGAATTAATGAATATCATTATAAATATTTAGCGGATGATGCAATTCAATACGCCTACATTGAATAAAATTTAATGAATATCTTGCAAGCATTTCAGCAAATATCTCATCAAAATTAAATATGCTATTAATCTCGCTATCAAAATAAGATAGTCGAGGTAACGAAAGTTAACAATGCAATCGGATGAATAGAAGCCAAACGTCATGTTTACCAAGCACAAGCACCACGCCCACATAATGTGTTACACATGTAGCCTACTGCACAATTGAAGTTATTCGAAACATGCTTTAAAAGTCTGGTTGCAAAGACAGGCTGCAAAGACACACACGTCCCACTAACCCTGTCCAGAATGACCAGTTTTCCGAGAATGTTCTCCATCCTATTTGCATTCGCTCCCACGCCCGGACGCCTGTCCTCCACCGACACCTCCGACAGAAAGTCGACGTCCCTCGGATAGACAGCGCTCAGGACACGCGCCCTCTCCTTGAGCAGCGCGCTGAGGGTGGCGACCTCTGGGTGCGTCCCCTTGTCCTTGAGCGCCGCGACGAACTGCTTGAAGGCGTCGAGGGTGGCTATGTGGCGGCGCGCTGACGTCACATGCTGCTCAAGCTCGGCGAGCTTGCGCGTCTGCACGCCCTCTACGGCCTCCGTCATTCCCAGGCGATACCTGCGGTGAGAACAGCGGAGATTTGCTTTTGCAGCGCAATGCTTAAAGTATAATGCTGCATTCAGTGAAACGTAGGAATTACAAAAGAACAAGAGGAGGGGAACGTTTCTTTGATAACTTTAGGGCTCTGATGTCAGAAAACTGGATTTTATTTATAGGCCAGCAATAATAGGCTTCTTGTTAGTTAAATGAAATATAGCAACAACAATAAAAATAGCTGGTCATAGGCCTAACGGTTAAATGGATCGAATCAGTGATGGAGCGGTCATTCCCTCTCAAGTTAAATTGTTAAATGTAGTTGATGCGTTAAATATAAATCAAATAAGAACAAGAGTCCAAGACATTCAAATGTTTAAAATTTAACAATGAGATTTATTCTTATTTTTAAATGAATCGTAATCTAACCCTATGAGAGAGCAGTGTAATGGCAATTATGTGACGATGATGTTTTTAGCTTTTGAGCAAACCCTTGATCGTATTAAGAAGGTGTTTCATATGCAATAATATGAGATTATAGCAATATAATTGGGGAGACAATATAATTGAGATTCATCATTTTAAGTTCATTTTAAAGCTTTTTTTATTCAACTAACCCGTCGACGAGCTGCTTCAGTTCGTCAGCCTTGCGTCTGATCTCAGCCTCGGTCTCTTTCAGTCGCTTCACGAGCTCGTCTCTCTCCGCGCCGCCGGACCGAATCACCGCCTCGTGTCTCCCTACGCCCTCCGCCAGCACGGCGAGGTCTGCCTCTAGACGCTGACGCCCCTCGGCAGCAGCCTCCTCCACAGGAACGTAGTCGTGCGCCTGGGAAAAAATATTCCCAATAGTTAGCTTGAATCAAGAATAATCATCAGTAAAGAAATTTATAGCCTAAAGAAGTCATCGAATAAAGAATAGAGAACGAAAGAGACTGGTCATTCATGTCCAACACTGAAAAAAAAACAGAATTTATCGTGCACATTGAGTTATAAAAAAAGATCAAAAGAAAACACGTTGAAACGTTTTTATATCAAAAATCATGACGCTGAAGACGAACAAAGTCGATTTAATTAAAGTCGCAACACCAAATTAATGACGCTAATAACATCATCAGAATGTTGGTCATTCAATCAAGTTTGATCAACTATTCATATATTAGAAAAAGCAACAAAGATGTATACGAGGGGCCTAGCTGGTGAGAAGATAATGCTGGAGATCTACAGAGCTTGTGCTAGGTGAACCAGTGAATAAACAAATCAACAAAACGCTACAAAGCGCCTTAAGTTGTACCTTGTGGTTGGTGAGCAGACACTTGGCGCACACGGCCAGCGTGCAGGTGGTGCAGAAGAACGCCACCAGCTCGGTGTTGTGGTGCTCGCAGTAGATCGGCTGGTCCGCCGGACTCAACCCCGACACGTGACCTCGCTCCATGTCCGCCAGCGAGATGACCTTGTGACCTTTCGTCAGGCGGAACTGAAGATGCACCTGACGCAAAGTGTTTTATTGAAAATTTAGTTGTCTCCAGCAGGAAATTATTATTTTTGCTTCACAAAGACCCGCTGCTAGAAGTTTTTAGACTTTTGTGATTTTTAATGGAATTGAAGGGGCGCCGTGGAGTTTCTATGCTGATCAAGCTAGAATAAGGCAAGGCAGAATTTTTATCATAGAGCGCTAATTTGGCAATTTGGGCTTAAGAAATCAGCCTATCAAATTACATTAAAACGTGCAACAATGAAAGCGGTGCATGGCCTAGGTCCCATTACCAAAGTAACTTAAGAAAATGTAACTCAAAACTTCTAAAAAATCGTCAGAGAATCTATGTGACGTTTTTTAAACTCCACACCGTCACGCACAATATGATGACAATATGTATGATGACGTCTCATTGCGTTGGGGAACAGATTTCTGCTTTTTATATAGGACTTAAAACCATTAAATTTTTGCGTGCATGCACTATTGCGCATTTCGCGATTTTAGCAAATTCGCCTAAATCGCATGCAGCAAAAATAAAGCTGCAGACGCCGTATACAATGGGAAGTCCTCAAAAACGTGAAAATTAACTTCACTCAATTTTTGAAATGCAAAACCGTCAAAATAACCTGCAGCAAAAATTTCATGTTTTACAGTATTTGATTCAAAAAGGTTGTAGTTTTTAAATATTTGACATAAATAAAGTTACAAAAAATCGTAAGAATTATGCGCAATGCCTTGGCTGGGTGCTGTCAGAAGAACTGCGCTCACTTTTGCACACCCGTCGCACAGTTTCTCGCAGCAGTCGACGCAGAACATCTCGGCGGCCTTCACCTCCCCGCCCCCTTCGCCCTCCTTAGCCCCGCCCTCGCTGCAGGCGCTGCACACGCTCGCCCCGCCCTCGTCCTCATCGTCCCGCCCTCCGCGGGCCAGGAGGCGGAGCTTGGCGAGACGCGCAGCCAGGGGATTGGCGTGGAGCTCGGAGAGACCTCCCCCTGCCCCACCTGCATGGACAGTAACATGGTGAAACGGACAGCGTCATACTGACTCAGGGCTGAGGGGAATGATTAGATGGATGTGAAGTAATAGCCTGTGTTAATTAGGCCTATACCGGTAGCCTATGTTTGTATAGGCCTGTATACAAATGTGGCATTCTAGGCCTATACATGTATATGTTTGCAGCATGTATGCCGGCTGAACTTTTAGCGTACCAACAATGCGTAATTAAACAAACAGGGACAGAAAAATACGGGGCTCATTTAAACTTTAAACGGGGCTTGAAGGTGCGGTGTTAGTGCAGTAGAATGATTACACACAAAGGTAAAGAACTGATTAAAGTGATTTAATCCCTAGTCTGAAATTTTAATTAAAATTTGTAAGCTTTTTCATATTTTTTCTTCACTATAATGCAGCAAAACCAATGAGGTACTAAGTGCACGCCCAAAGAAGCGATGCACACTGAATATAGTTTGCAAATTGCGGTGAGCACAATATGCAACGTGTATGCCTAAAGCAGAAAGTTTGCGTTAATTCACCTTCAGGCAATATGCATACGACACACCGTGCACACGACATACATGTACACTGTACAACAACGATAATGCGTACTACCGTTGAAGGGGTGCGCGCAGGCCGGACAGGTCAGCGGCCCCCCACCCCCGATCGTCGAGAGGTTCTTGGTCCACTGCTCAAGACAGCCGAGGCAGTAGGTGTGCAGGCACGGCAGCAGCTTCGGCTCCTTGAACGACTTGCTACACAGACGACACACGGCCAGGTCGCGCAGTGATATCCTCTCACCGCTGGCGCTGCTCGCCAGCAGGGCTGACACGTCCGACATGGAAAGTGAAGAGCCGGGATGATGTGAGACTGAAAGATGGAAGGAACTACTGTTAAAGTGCCTGAGTCTGCAAGCTACTACGTAATGTACTCAACCTATCCAACAAAATATGCTGAGGTACTAAATGTGCACGCCTTCTCTCGCTACAGTAGCAGGGTCCCTGCTGTTTGAAGGCTCTAACACAAGGCTGCGCGCAAAGCAAGTGCCAGACTTTAATCTGTTTCGCTGACGTTGATTGATCTGCCACCGCTAGATACAGGTGATCGTGTCGAGTGTGACTGCTGGACCAGGACTGGTCCTCTCGAGCGGTCCGAGATGATAGGCGGCCTGGCACTGTAGGGGAGCATGCAGGCTCGGGCACGAGCCATAAGTGCAGGCCAGGTGTAACCTACTCGATCACAGCTACATGTGCGCGCGTACGCGTTGGAACAGAGAAAAAGACGTTTGATTTGATTTGATTTGTTTGAGAGCTTGCAGTATTCATACTGTGTAGGCTCACTATATGCGCTGCACACAACAGTACTTGAAATACTTGTAGCTATACATTAGGCCTACATGCATATATAGCAGGCCACAGAACTGCGCGTAATAACAACGCTGTGTTTATGTTACCGGCCTATAAAGTGCTCCGAGTGTAGGCCTATATATATTCTGAGCCTTCGTGTCGTACGTTGCGAATGTTGCACGCGTTTAATTTCTGGGGGCTTGCTGTTGAATACTACCGATAACAGCGCAGTCGTCGTACCACGCGCGACACACAGCGCTCAAATAAACGCACAATGGGTCTAGATAAGAGAGAAAAATCATAATTGATCGAAACGTACTAGCCTGATATAATAGCCTACTGTCGTGAATCCGTACTTGAATGTAGACGGGTACATATAGACCTGGAACATAGGCCTGCACATATTATTGGCTATACAAAATGTCATAGGCCTACTGATCCCAATCATTTTCCTCATTGATAGCTGAGTTGGACCGATGGTACGTCCACACGAGGTAGCAGGCCCAAGCCGTCCAAGTTTCAAGAACTCGCGTGTTTTCTATAAATGAATGGCTGCTACTGCAGGTCATTGACTGTTTGACAGAATGACTGATTGTCTGCGAACAGAGTTACAATACGTAGGCCTGCAGCGTCGGTCTACACTACAGAGTGGGGCATAAAAAAACAACCCCTTAGCGAATTCGCGATAACTCGGCCAAAAGTAAATATATTTTCTTGAAATTTTCAGGGATTGTAGCTGAGATAATTTG
>JAQIWG010007605.1:0-12158 GCA_034695025.1 Chamaedrilus cognettii
GGGGGGGGGGGCGATCGCTCCATCGCCTCCCCCCCCCTCGTGGATCCACCACTGCCGACGCGGGCTTAATATTTTTACAATTTCGCCCTTACTACTATTTCACAATTTACGGCTTTCCAATTATTCAGCTTCACACAGGGGAAACGAATCTTCCGCTCGTTATTATTATCAGCCTCCGACCTTAAGTCGCAGTGCTGAGGTCAAGTCACGCTTCCAGTTCCGATGATTGGTGGCCAGTCCGCGACCCGACACACATCTAGGCGCGTAAATTGTTGCTTATTGGCGGATGATTCGAGTCGGATTCGAGACTCAGCGCTGAGCTCGGAGGTCAACTGACACTCGACAGGGTGAGCTAGGATCGAGGGTGAAATGGGCGTGGAGGCGTAGCGTGGAGCTTAACTTCAACTCCAGCGTTACCAAAGGGTCGGGTAGTCAGTGGGTGGGACAAAATTCAAACCGTTTTGAAGTAGAGGGAGCAGCAATGTCATAAGTATTGGAAAGTAATGATCGTGTTGTGGAGGATAAAATGAAACAGAAACGTTGTAACTTTACAACACTACAACACTAGCCATATTAGATTAAATCTTAGATTTGAGCTTTTACGTTGTTTAAATAGGGCATTCATGATTGTTGCGAAACTGTATCCAAGCTCCTAATCACAATGAAACCAAAAGAAAACGGAGACTGGAACATCTGTTAAATTAATTACTTGAGTGAGTGAGTAGGCCTACTGGCAGTCATCCTTCAGACTATTAAACCAAATTCCTTCTTCATTGGCCGGTGTTTTTAAACTTAAAAGTTATATCTGAGAAACTGTAGTGTTGGATGAAACAAAATAAATTAACAATAGCATATTATTCTATTGAATGCCCGTGTCAAAACAATGTCTATAAATGCAGCCTCGGCCTTGACCATTGCGCATAATAAATAATGTATGCGCGTTTGAAGGCAGGGCACGCTGCCGCTCCACCCGCCGACGTAACGGTCAATGCTTGAACTGCAAAACGGAGGTTGTAACGGATTTGCCGAATGTTCAGCGCTTGGCGCCGCATTCGATAGGGTGCGAGCGAGGTGAATCTCATTTGATGAGAAGATGGAAGCCAAGTCAGACGTGATTTACACGCCGCGGTCCATGGGCGACTTCAGAACTGCTGTTGATCTTTCGAAGTGTTTCCAGCGGTCTCTAATAGTTTGTCGTTGATTTATTAAATGTGTACAGTAGTATAGTCCAGTAGACTCTTATTGTCCGGTATTAGGCTTATAGGTATTGAACAATGCATGTAATAGGCTGTTGTTTGGAAGCGCCTAGCTTTTTTGTGTGCGCATTATAAACGATTTTCAACAGCGCTCGGCAACGTGCAAAATCGCCCATTGCTCGCACGCAGTTAACACGATGGCCGACTTTCTTGAATTCTGTACAGAAATTCAGTCACGCTGTTAAGGTTCAAAGCTTAGCATTCAGTCAATCCCATATCATCTGCACCTAAAGAAGTTTCTTCCTTGATTTTATGCTTCTATTATTTTCACTATGCACTGTATAGTTCGCACACCACTTGTGAGCACAGTGAAAGGTTGGCGTCACGAGGTGGCGCTACGCTTAGCCCATTTGACGCGGCAATAATATTTATGCGTAATCCTCTTTGCCTCCAGCACTTAGTGGCGCATTCATCACACCCACTGCTGACTGGGACAAAATCTCGCTCTCTGCTTGACCGGATTCCCTGGACTCCGCGAATCTCTGTACGCACCGGCGCGCGAGTCCCACTGCTTGAATCAGACCGTTGGATGTTTGAGAGCAGGCCTACTTGTTGTCGGGAGTACTTAGCTGAGTTTTGTATAATAAGTCTCCGGAAACTGACTGGTTACCCGAAAAATACGTATAATATTATTTAAAACCGGTGTCATGCGGCATGCGCCACTGGCATAGCCTATCAGAAATGCGCAGTCTGTGCGAGAATTTAAACGGGTTTGGTCTTACTTCTAATTTCTAGTAATTATTGTCACACCTTTCTTAACAATGTTAGTTTTGAAGTTTTGGATTTAGGACTCTCCGTTCTTCTTTCTTAATGGGGTGTATAGTGATGAAATGTGTCAAAATAGGACAAAAGACATACATGGTAAATTTGCCAACGGACGATACTGCAACAGACGATACTGCATGGTGCTAGCATATAGATTGTGGCTGTAATCAATGACATTAATACCACGTTAAACCCAACTCAACTAATCTTTCTTAATTTGTTTAGGTTTTTTTGACACTGACTGCATCTGCTTATGCGAATTTTTTAGATTGGCCAATTTGCTCGCACCAGCAAACTCCATTATTTTCATTCGTGAGCTCTGACGCTCGCGCTGACTCCGAGCCGGTCCGCTGATTCAACGCTGTCGACTGACGCGCGCGGCCATTCTGACCCGGTTCGCGTCAAATCAATCAAGCGTCAAACAGGGTTCGTTCGTATTTTGCGTGACGCCCAAGCGCGAATCGAATTCAGTTCAGAAATTGAGAAAATGCGGCGATATCATTCAACCGATTCTGACCTGTATCCAAGCTCGTTTATTATGTTATTAACAGGCTTTGCCATATAGGTTAAACCTGTGTAATATAAGCCGCCTTGTTGTATATTAAGCAGGCTTATACATAAGTTCACGCGCGTTTGATATAGCATCGTCGTTTCTTTCGATCGCTAATCATTTTCGATTTGTATCATAATTTGTTTAAAATACGAAGTGGTCAATAATTATAGTTCGACGCTCAGAAATTGAAATCTTGTCCATTATTCGGCGTGTGTGTGGCGCCTTTCAGCATTGTAGTCTCGCAGACTCGCAGT
The DNA here is from genome assembly GCA_034695025.1 of Chamaedrilus cognettii. Taxonomy (NCBI): domain Eukaryota; kingdom Metazoa; phylum Annelida; class Clitellata; order Enchytraeida; family Enchytraeidae; genus Chamaedrilus; species Chamaedrilus cognettii. Next base: position 2,829 of record JAQIWG010007605.1, read on the forward strand.
TATTAACTATACTGATATAAATATGCAAAGCCTGGTCGTAATTCATAAATTGTCCATACCCGTACAATTTCAAGCTGAATTCTGCAACCATCGAAGAACTATTACATTTCCTTCAATTTTCTATTGTAGACTGCATGCAACAGATTTTCCTTTGCTCCGGTTTCGTCTAAGATTCAACTAGTGCTCACCAGAAAATTAGTATTTGTCTTCCCATGCGTAAATGTACGCGACAGATTTTTCTTTGACTTACACCATTCAAATTTCAACGCTCACGGCAAAGCTTTCAATTGATTTCTACACCAGAATGGACGCCCTCACTAACTCGGCTCATCGTACAAGTGGAGCTTACGCCTAGAGCCGCTATAATGACTGCACCGAGCAGGGGATTATACAGCAGCGTCGATGATCGCTGCCAGGGCTCAAGGCCCCTGCCAATCCCCGGCGCGGCCCGGTGGAAGGGCCTCTCAACTGGTGTCCGAGCGATCAGGGACCGGCTGAAGCGTGAGTGAGTGTAATAGGCTCGCGAGTCCGTGAGCGGAATTCACCCGACTGTCGTGCATACACCAACGCTGTGAAGGAAAACTATTGTAGAGACCCCAATCTGAGTGCTTGGGGATGCGTGAGGTCTTGCATTTCAGCTTGAGTGAGAAACAGTTGGAGATGCAATAGTTGCAAACAGTTCCAGTTTGCAGATAAAAGCGATCCGAAACACGTGCACACCTATATTTTGCAGTATAGGCTCAGTGCATTAAAATCAATTTTTTTGAAGAGTGTTAAGAGGGCTAAACTTTCAAAGTTTTAAAGTCATTGTCATTAAATGTCAATTTAAATCATTAGTTCAAATTATTTAAATAAACCTACTGAATTAAGATCAATGACAAATGTTTGAGTCTATAGTAACAAATTTAAAGAGTATTCATGCGATCATTGTTCCGAACCAATAGGAAATATCGAAATTCGTAGGCCTAAATTAAACATTTTTTCCACAGGCGACTATCACCTTTCACCTTTTCAAGCCTCGTGGCGCCGCCTGCTGAAAGGCGAATGATGCCATTACTACCTTAACGCTGATTCGCTTCACGCAGCAAGTGCACAGCTCTGCTGAGCAGCCGCTGCCGCTGTGTAACTTTCTCGCGGTCATCGAACTGGAAAGAAGATAGCGCTGCGTGCGGTATACGCTGAAGAATATCGCATAGCGGTTCGCTTGTCTGTACTGTAGGCTGTTACGATTGGGACTCTTTTACAGCCTGTTGCCATCTTCGTAGAGGGGTTTTCAGCGAAAGCAAACATGACATCCCTTTTCGCAGCAAATCAAAACAATAGTAAGCGTTGGATTACGATAGCAGAGCACTGAATATTGAGTACTGATAGTCTAGCGATGCACAATATTAAACAAAGAAAGTTTTTCCACTTAAGGAGTCCATCCTGTTTTTAGCATTATAGCTACGTCCAATTCTTATAATATCTACAGCACCCTAACCGTTTCTGCAATAATGTGAATTGACAATACAACTAATAAAACATTTGACCGAAAACACGTACATCAACGAACTTTTAAGCACGTTTAGGTTGAATGCCACTAGCCTAAAACAATATTAGTGTTCGTGGAATCTTTTTGGCTTGGACTACATGATCAGCGTTGCAAAGCCCAGAGTTGCGCTGTAGTAAAGAGACTTATTAGGCTAGGCCCTATACTGTCCGTCATTTTATTTTCATTCCGCGTCATTGCTGAATCATTTCTTCGTGCGCTCGTAATTTCCATTCTTCCAAAGCTCGTATTGTTCGGAAGTCCTTTCCCTCCTTCAATAATCCATCCTTTCGCGCTTTGCGTAATGCCGGCCCGTTAATGGCAATAACTCCAGCAAGCGCGTAACAAGTCTCGCACGCGAGATGTCGAGCGAGATTTCTGAGCGAGCAATTAACAAAATGAACGGCGCTGTGGACGTTTCACGCCTGCTGCCATCTTACGGCGACAGAAGCCATTAGCGAGCATAAGCTTCGGCCGTACATTTAACTAGAATGTGAAAGAAAATGGGGAGAAGTTTCTATTTAGGCCCTTTTTCTAACTTTCCAGATATTCATTTGACATCGAATTATTTAAAGGCTTAATTGTGAGGCTTTGCATTACCATTACTAATATAAATATTAATAACAACGAGTCGCAAGATTTCGAGTCACTTCGTTCACCCTTTGGCAGGGGTGGTTTAAATTAGTCAGCCGCAAGTGTTCCTACAATGCCTACCAGTCTACGATGGAATCACCACAGCTGCTGGTGCAATAGAGCATCATCTTTTAACCAAAAGATGCAAAATATGCAAAAAAACAACAACAACAGCAGCAGCAACAACAACAATAACAACAGTAGGCCTACAAACCATCAACTTATTTGACCACCGTTATTTTCTGCGCATAGGCATCTCAGCATAGCATACAGAACAGAATCAACGCAAATAAGTAAGAGACTGATTATTGTAACTGATAGCACTGTATCGGACAAGCTGCTCAATACGCTTTCGATTCTAAAATAGTCGCGATTGAAATCGATCACAAAATAAATCGCAGTTACAACTCTCATATTTGCAACAATAGATAAGCACACGATTCTAACTCTCCCGAACTTTCGCAGAAACTGAATCCCACACACGCTGCAACAACGGCCAGCCTGAACGGTGAACAGTGAACAAGAGGGTTTAGCGCTTTGTCGAGAGTCCGCTTGAGCGTACGCCATCCTCACGCGAGTTGAACTACAACAGGTTCTGCCCACTCTCGCTAATCGCTCCGGTCACCGCTGTCAAGTGAAGCGGCAACAATACGACACCGCGCGCTCCGACTTGATTTGGGAACAAGTCGAAAGTTAGCGATGTTGTGCAGGCTCGGCTTGCTCTGAAAGATCCTGCAGATGATGGTCAAGAGCAAATTTAATATAACTATGCAGTAAAATCAGCAAAATGCGAACAGGTTTTCGAGATTAACTGAAGAGGCTCCGGTCCCCCAAACTCCCGACAAATCGAATCGCGGTGTTCGATACATGTACACGCGAAAAACCAGTAGCAAAGGTGTCTGATGCACACTGCTCAATGTAGGATATACATGTAGAATTGTAGATCAATGTGAATTCGTAACGCTGACCTGAAGTTTATTATCATGCATGGCTGTCGGATATATATTAGGCTTATCGCATCTCTATATAGCTGCATTAGGATGCGAAGAAGTAAATTGTATTAAATATTTTTAACAAAGCTGTCATAAGAATCGGTACTTAATTGGCTAAGTTACTCTCATCTACGTATCAATTTATTTTTATTTTTATTCAAATCACTGCTTAGCATTACTTTAGGCTAGGCTACTGGGCATTGGATACTTGGTAGGCTATTAGGCATACAATGTACAGACCGCATTGTGTATCGCAGTCGCTTTCGGCACGACCCTGCGTCATAATTATTATTCATTGACCATAAATAGTGAGTCGACAATCTCGCGCCGCTCCCCAGTCCTGAATTATGTGCCCCGCCTGCCCCGGCGCAGCGAGGAGGGATTTCAAAGATGCCGTTCTGCTAATCCCCCAAGTAGCGACATTCATCGATAGTCGGCACAGTCTCTCACTTGACGAAGGCGTGAAGTCCGGAGAGACGACTGAAGAGAAGGGGAGGAACGAGGATCACGCTATACTGCATTTTGAGTTAAATTTGAGTACTGGCCACAGAGGGTTGTGTCAAGCACTGTGCCTTCACACATTGCCGCAGCTTGGAAAAACCAGTATCGTATTTTCAAACAACGGCATCTTATCGACGATTGACAAATTTGATAGCCGAACGGCTTTTAATGCGCTATTCAATTTAATGAGCAGCAGCTATGCTTATACCGAGGATTAATTGGATCAGAATAGTATAGTATTAGATCAGATCAGTACCTTTCAAGGCGTACCGGCTCGTTGAATAGCCATTGGTTACAAAAAGGTTTAGATATTTCACATCAAATCTGGTGTCCCCAACTACAACGTAAGCCCATCATTATTTTGCCCTGCGCTAACTGATTGCTCTATTCAGTTCAGTGCCATGGTGCAGCCGTGCAGAATGGTGTGGGGTGAGAGGTGACGTCTAATCCGCTGTAGACTCGGCTCCGTCCTTGACGTCATCGTTAATCGTCCTAAATACTTCTAATCCGTCCCGCTTCCACTAACTCGCGACGCAAAATTGCGATAATTCATGGCTGCCAGCGTGGCGGAGGCGGGGGTGACACCAAGGCAGATCTCGTGTCAGGAGCTAACAGGCGAGGGTTTGAATATTTCTTCGCGTTCTCCTTGCATTGCCTATTTGGTTAAGGGTGTGGCGTAATGATACTATCTGACCGACAACAGATCTTTTGACAGCGTATCGGACAGCAAGCATATCGTATGGGGCTAGAATGATGTGAAGGCGTTTGTGGTTTGCATTGCTTATATTGGTATTCACCATTACGAGTTAACCTCGAGTTGGTCAATCGGCGAGTTGAAAGTAACCGTTGTCAATCTATAGTGTGCCCAGCGTGACGTCACTCAATCCGCCGACTGAGCCAACTCGAGGTTAACTCGCAATGGTGAATACCAATATTAATCTGTTTTAACGGAGAATTGCTTCGAAATGCCTATGCCAGTAGGCCTGTAATTATAGCTGCATAATATTATGCAGCGTCGATTACGACAAAAAGCGGGCGAGCAACGTAAGTTTTTAAACAATATTAGTTAGACCTTGCTCAATCGGGAACGTTTTTTTGTCACGGCATACAATTTTCTCAACAAAAAAGAGTACAATCACTCGACTTCTTCTTTCATGCATTCTGTCGCAGATAAGCTCAGCCTGTAATAGTGTTTTTCGAATATGTTGTTCATTTCTCAAATGTGCCGCATTAGCGCCTGATCAAACAAGCTACCGCAAAAACAGACAAAATAATTATATACTAATTTAATAGAAATTACGTAAGGAATGCAGAGGCCGATCCAAAAAGACACGGGTCCCCAAATTGGTAAGCTGGATTGTGTCTTTTGGGATCGGACTCTGTATTTTGTATTTAATTTGGTTAAATGAGTATATTTTTCATAGTTGTTCCGCACGTGCGAAACGCACTTTATGTTTGATGAAAAGTGCACGCACTTAAACGCACATAATTCTGTGAGCGCACTTTACTTTTTTTTCCACTACTTAATTCTTTTTCCTTTATTATCCAGTCCTGTTTGCTACCAACTAACTGCATGTTAAATTATCAAATCAATCAAACTTCAAAGTTATCAAACTCACCTTGGGTACGGAAGTGACCAGGTAGCCTGTTTCATATTGGAACATGACTAAGTTAAGAATTTTAGATTGATCACTAGCGCACTTCAACGCACTTTATTATATTCGAAAATTTCGCGCACTTTAAAGCACTTTATTTTCGCCACAAACGGAACAACTATGATATTTTGTATGTATCTGCTGTAGTTTCCATATTGTGATAAACGCTATAATCTGGTCATCTTTCTCGTTCTATATCACAACGATGCCAGTGACTCAGGCTCCTGCGTTATTATTTAGTGATGCCATTGCTGGATATTTATCCGTAGATCTGGGAATATTTTTGTTATTTAGCGATCTGATTATTAAAAAAATACCCTGACATTTGAGCATTTTAAAAATAAAATGACGCATTTTTTAATGGGAGCTGGGTGTTTTTTGCCTAAATTTGCAATCTGGGTATTTTTTGGGCCGAGATACTCAGAATCTAGGTATAATTCATTTTGGTCCACTGGATCACTGGTTATTATTCACTGCTGGTGTCAATGACGCAGTAAGTGGATGCAGCTTCACGCCGAGGCCCGATACGGTCGGTCGCCCCGTCCCATCCACTGCGGCTTCGTTCCTTCTGATAAACTGATTCAATTTGCTCTGTGAATAATCGAGACGAGGGCTGTAAGAGTTTTGCATTTAGAATAATTACATTGTTGAAGATTCCGATGCAATGAATTAGCGGAGTGGTTAGTTCCCTAATCGTTAGTGAAGCGTTGATACAGTGCTGTCTCTGTCGAGCTCTCGGTGCATGCATCCGATCGTCACCATTGCACACTATGTTGCTCGTTACTCGCAGCATTTATCTAAAACAACATATCACGCACTAGGCCTACCGTTCATAGTAATTGTATCATGTGACACTTGTATCGCTATGATATCACTGACATTGTATCATGCGCGATTGCACAATTTGAAAGGTTTTCTGATGCTGCAGTGTATTGCTGATTATGATTATTGCGTGCCACATTCGAGCATAATCCAAATTACGTCACTGAGAATTTCAACGTCATTAGCAATGCGTCCGACATTTCAACTACAATTTTCCGAAAAATAAGCTAGCGTTTCAACGTTGTTGGCATGATATTATCAAAACATAAATCAATGCTGATGTCACCAGATATTACCCGGAAGCTCCGCAGAGTCCTAAATTACAGCGTTGTTTTACAGCACCCTTGTTAAATCACCCAAGGCCAGACCCATATAGGCATAGCCAGTCTCGCTCTATTCCAATTCCAACTGTTCATCATGCTAATCAGAGTGGCCTACTTCCAACGAGCAATCTTCCTCTGATCGCCCTGTTTAACCAAATGTATTAAGATTGCAAGGCGGGCGGGTGCGCGTCCATGTCTCCGTCATTGAGATGCATGAATGGAAGTTAGCGATCGTCTGTGGTCCATCTCTTTGTCTCAATTATGCACACACGCCTTTCGCTCAAATCCAAATGGATTGTTACTTGCGCCGCTACCAGCCTGTATAAACAGTCCACTTCACTGGAACGAGCTGGTAAAATATAGGACACGGAGGTGGATGGCAAATGAAACAGGCTTAATTATATTCCGATCCTCTTTTGGAGAAAGCGTTCATGGCTTGCTTTCACACGCTTATTGTGCTATCATACTGTAGACTACTTCTACCCAGCATACCTCAGTTCATAGGCCTACAGCAGCCCATGCCACACAGGCATGTCAGGCACTGTCAAGATAACAGGCCATTTGTCACAGTCCATGCAAAATAGGCCAACTTTTATCGTCGCAATTGCGTGTAGGCTTATCAGTTTGTACTTGGGCCGGTCCTCCGAAATTCGCATTGTAATCAAAGTTTGTCTCATTTATTTTTGACATGCTAAACAGTTACAAAATAATCGTAAATTTGCGCACTATAATTCTACATTATCATTATATAGCATGCGTGTGTAGGCCTATAGGTAAAATATTTAAGAGAAAATCAGGCCAAAAAAAGCCGAAGCAAGCAACACTGTGCCCACTCACACGCGAAGCGCAGGCCTATACAAAGAGTGTCGCCGCTGAGAGTGAAGCTCCACAGCTCCACTGCTTTACTCGCCCTCTCGTCCTCCACACAGCTGCCATGGCGTGCGCTGAGATTTGGTGAATTAATCCAAAATTGCGCTCAACAGATACCCGCCGCGTGGCTCCCCGCCGCCCATTGTCCTGGTTCTATGGAGGAGGCGGGCGCGCCCGTTCCACATTTGGACCGGCGGACCCTCGAGGCTCGACAGCCTCTTCAGTCCCCGCGGGCTGGCACGCGAGAATGGAATCTGCGCCAATCGCTCTTGGTTCTTGCTAATCTGCTTACCGGCTTGAGATAATGCGAAAATCAAATCAGCAAGCCTAAACAAACCCTAACTCAAAAGTCAAACCTGACCCTACCATAATGCTGCCCTAAACCTAACACCTTAAATCCCTAACTGCCGGTTGCTCGACTTAAAAGGCTTAGATTTAAAGTGCGATTTAGTTTTGTAGTCCGAATTGACCAATCAAATTTCGATACAATTCTCTCAGAGCAACCGACAGTAACAGAGGTCCCCGTGACGTCTTTCGACGCCGCAATGGGTTACACGCCCACGCAATGGGTTACACGCCCATTAGTATCATTACTATAACATGCTAGCCTAACGCAGCCCTAACCCTAATCAGAATCTCAATTCAAGTTCCAAAAACCACAATTTGCTCCAGCCGATATATGCGCGCTAACAAGAGCCAAGAGAGATTGGCGCAGATTCCATTCTAGCGCCTGTGTCCGAGGGCCCACAGAGCGGGATATAAGTCGATTACCCCCGCGCGCAATCCCGCGTTGAATGCGCCACGTCAGCGTCGCTCGGAGAGCTGGACGGTGAGTTAGCGAACTGGACGTGAAGCGAGAAGAGCGGCCTGATACAATAGCTGGGTTGTGGACAAAATCTGAGTTGCGCTCGGACAAAAAGGTTGCCGGCAAAAACTGAGTTACGAACCGACAAAATTGCGGGGTTGAGGACAAAATAAAATAGCTGGGTTGCACCCTGATAAATAATCTAAAACATCTGGGCCGTCTTTCGTGGGCGTTTCTATTTGCTTCTATACCGCAGCCCACGCGGAGCATATTGCGGATGAAATCAAGTCTAGAATAGCTGACAGCGTGGCTGGTTTGCGTTCTGACGACGTAGCTGGATTACGAATAAAATCAAAATAGCTTGGCTGCGTCTCGACAACTTGGCTGGATTGAGCCCTGACGAAATTTCCGGGTTGCGGACCAATAAAATATCAGGCTAGCATTCTAGCTTGTGCGCCCTGGCAAAGTAACTGGATTACGCTATAACGGGTCAGGTCGGGTCGAATCTGGTCAATTTTTCAGGTCAGGGCCTTACGGACTTGCGGCTGTGAAAGAAGCTTGTTCGCTGCGACCGTATCTCAGCCGGCACTACATTAGCAGTCGCCTCGTGTTGCAGCGTGCAGCGGAGCGTGACGGAGATCAGTGACCGCCTGCAGGGTCCGGGCTTCCTCCCGAGACCCCCGCCTGACCCGAACCGCGCGTGGGGACTGCAGTTAATCCCGGGCCTTGCATACCGGATCAACAGGACTAGATGCAGCATTTTTCAGAGAAGTCGCGTCAAGGATAGTTAGTTGAATTGAAAGATAGATTGGAAGGCAGAGCGCAGTCGTAGATCGTAGATCCTAGGGTATAGAGGAAAAACAGGCATTGATCATAGCGCAGACTTGTTGCGTTGAAACATGTAGTCCTGCATCCATGCGTTTGAAATATAATAAATAAATAGTCTAATATTACATTAGATAGTCAATTATTCAATAGTCAATTAAATTCTAACCAAAGAGTAAGAGTAAGAGAATGAAGAATAGATCCGTTCACGCAGTCACGACTGAGATAGCAGCTTGTCTAGTGCAAGTTGTGACTTCCGTTAAATGATGCAGGCTTCCGCCTCCTTCTACGATGCGAAATATTTGAAGGAAGCCTGGGTGAAGCAGGTGCGGCTTCAGGTTCGCATTTTGGGGGGGGGGGGGGGGGGGGGGGGGGG
>JAQIWG010007606.1:0-12158 GCA_034695025.1 Chamaedrilus cognettii
TGGGAAATAAAAAGAGTTTTTGTAAATATAAATCAAAGAAAATAATTAAAATATAATTAATTAGTAATATTAGTTAAGTTATGATAGGGGGTGCCGCCTGCGAAACTTGGAAATATGTAAATATAGCAAAAGCGCCCAGTGTTTTTTGTTTGAAATCAAAGGGGGTTTCCAGGGGCCCACCACCGAAGCTCTGCACAAGGGCTCCCAAAAACCTTGATACGCCACTGCAAGTGCTTGAGAAAGCAAATCAGTATTTCTGATATGCAGTTTGGATTTATGCCTGAAAAGCGAACAGTTGATGGGATTTTCGTAGTGAGGCAGATGGAAGAAAAGCATAAAGTAAATCAGTGAAGTTATATTATGCGTTTGTGGATCTGGAGAAGGCGTTTGATAGAGTGCCACGAGAGGTTGTAAGGTGGGCGCTGAGAAAATTGAAAGTTGAGAAGTGGCTAGTCAGGGCAGTGATGGCAATGTATACTAATGCAAAGACATCAGTGAAAACACATGATGGAATGAGTGATCGATTTGAGGTGAGGGTTGGACTACATCAGGGATCAGTGTTGAGCCCGCTGTTGTTCGTGGCTGTGATGGAAGTAATTACCCATGAGACAAGATCTGGGTTGCCATGGGAGCTACTGTATGTGGATGATTTAGTGTTAATTGCAAGGAGTGAACACAAATTGAAGGATAAGCTTTGTAGGTGGAAAGAGTATGGGTAAATGTGGAAAAGACTAAAGTTATGATAAGTGGATGCGGAGAGGGAACGGTGGAGGAATGTGGAAAGTGGCCGTGCGGAGTCTGCGGAAAGGGTGTTGGCGTATATTCTATTACATGCACAAAATGTCTTTGTTGGATACATCAGAGATGCAGTGATGTAGAAGGTAGTCTTGCTAACTTGAAGACAGCGTTTGTGTGCAGAACGTGTCTATCAGGTCAAGTAGTCCAGCTGAGTGACAAGGAATTCAAAGTAGAGGAGAACACATTTGAAAGAGTAGAAAATTTTTATTATCTTGGTGGTATGATTAACGCCAATGGAGGTGTAGAATTGCCTCGGTGATGAGGACAATTTTCGCATGGGGGAAGTTCCAAGAGCTCTCACAAATGCTAACGGGAAAGTATATATTGCTGAAGCTGAAATAAAGGGTATATGAAGCGTGTGTAAGAAGTGCAATGATATATGGTAGTGAGACATCGGCAATGAAGGCCGATCAAGAGGCCCGATTTGAGCGGACAGAGATGAGAATAGTGAGATGGATGAGTGTCATTGCAAGAGAGAAAGTAGTGCAGATCTGAGAGCCAGAATGGGATTGAAGGCAGTGGGGGAGGTGGTCAGAAGAAACCGACTGAGACAGCTGGGGCATGTATTGAGAAAGGAACTGGATGATTGGGTGCGGAAATGTATGGATTATGAGGTAGCTGAAAACAGATGTATAGGGAGACGGAAAACGACGTGGAAAAGCTTGACAGAGAAGGATATGAAAGCTTGAAAATTGAGACATGAGGATGCGACAGATAGGATAAAGTGGAGGGCGGGTGTCCATGGCTGTAAATGGCCTACCCGTGTAAACGGGGAATGCGGCCACAAAACACAAGTGTGTGTGTGTGTATAGTCCAGGTATCTAGATCAATTTTTAAAATGCCGCTACATAACATAAATCTAAAGCACGAAAAATCACTCACTACGTGTCAATACAAACTTAAATTTCAATATGCCTGCACAATAATAAGCCTTCAAATAATAAAATAACATTGAACAGAATTGCAGAAAACTCAAACTAAATGCAATTTTTCTTTTATAGAAAAAGTTCATTTCTTCTTAAAATTACCGCTGAAAATAAATGCCCATGAGCATGAACAGTTTCATAATTAATCTAATGTTTATGGTCAACTTTCTAGAGCTGACCAAGAGAACGAACCTGACACTTGTCTCCAGGAGCAAACCCTCCATCATAGCTCTGCACTGCCGTAAGAACTGTTTGATCGACTTCAACACAACACGCAACAATAGTAAGAAATTTACAAAATTAAGCTGCTGCTGAATTTAGTAGATCGTGTAGATTGTACAAGAACACCCCATAATGTTGCTGAACATTAAGAAGCAACACGTGGCAGCTACACTGTACCCTAGTACTCCATGAAGTCTCATCACTCAACTACTTTATCACAGTACAGGTGCTTCAGTTACTGCAGTTCATCCTGTAGACCTACTCTTCTACTCTGCTACTCGCCTACGCCAGTCGTCGCACTTATCAGGATTCATTGGCTGCAAGAGTAATTTCATTTTAAGAGCAGCAGCAACAGTTTGTTGCGTGACGACCACTTGTTACTTCCCTGATGAGATGCCAACCTGCCACAAGTTCCCCTGAGGGAACAGCAAAAATATATATCTAAAGATGCAAATACCAAAAAATGTCATTGTATGCCTTGGAAAACATACACAAAGAATTCTTGATTACGCAACATCTACTAACTGTAGAACGTTTGCTGAGCCTTAAAGGAGTTTAATTGACGATTCAGTATTTTAAAATGAAAGCCGTCATTATCATGTACAGCTATTTGTCTGCTCAAATCATTTAAAGTGAAATATATAGAAGCGGACGCACTTTTCTTGGACTCCAACCAAGCATCGTACTCGACGTTACGAAACATGTCTGGCGACAGAGACTTGGCAACCTTGTACGGAAATGGAGTCGATCTATACAAATTCTGCTCCAAAATCCAGCAAAAATAAGTTAGCACACGCAACTGATCACCAAATTATAAATTAATCTATTAAATACGCACAAAATAAACAAAACTGTACAATTCTACAATACATCAATCAATGTATCGGTATCAAACTTTACTTAGCACTCTGTACAGTGAACTAATGAATGCATGCTGAGATCCATAATGGAGATCGAGGTTTAGCCATAACAATGCATACATGTAAACCATGGTTCGACCTCAATCTCATGATAGTCTACGCCGATTGGTCAGGCTGTAGCTTGTCCTCGTTTGTATCACAACATGTTCACAACATATCACAAATGTTCATGTAATTGAACACACGTGTCATTTTCACAAAATAGCCACTTTTTCTAATTTATGTGATTTATGTCAACTGAAACGACAAAAACAAGACACGAAGTCTGAATAATAAAAAGTATATTTATCTCTAAGATAAAGAAACAGCAGGCAGTGATAGTTTCAAATTCCATGTCTCCCAGACCAGTGGTTTTCAAACTTGTGGGTCGCGACCCGCAAGTGGATCGCATGAACCTTTCAGGTTGGTCGCAAAGATTGCGACTGAATATTTTCTTCACACTGAACCAGCAGATAATGACTGCAACATGAAGCTGAAACTTTAGCTCACAATAGGGCCTCTTCGTTTCATTATGCATCTTGCAGCTAACATCGACTTGTCAACCACAATCCTGAGCTCCTGAGCTAATTTTTACGCATTCTATCATTTTAAATCGCCTTATAATAATTGGTGGCTTAAGTTAACAGGTGAGTCGCCATACTTTGTATACCGTTTTGGTGAGTCGCCATGCTAGAAAGTTTGAAAATCACTGGCCAAGACCAAGAGTCTGAAGTGGCCAGGCATAAATGAAGAACACGGCATCCAAAAGTGTTCAAAAATAATCGCGCAAATAATAAGAATAATAATGGATTTGGAGTCGTTGTTGGCCTCTAGTGACGTCATCGGGAGAAATAATCATAATGTGTTTCTAACGTAATTATAATGCGACGGGCAACATGCTCTAAATAGTGCGGAGAAAGTGATTGCTAGATCAATAAAATAATAATTTTAAAAATTTACCAATGAATTAATGAGTTCTGCCGGCGAAGGTGAATCTGTCACACTGCAACGTACATCGATGTTACAATCGACTAGATGAAATAATTGAACAATGATTACTTGTATATCGGATATACCGATAGTCCCAGATATGATATAAAACTACGTTCAGGAGACATACCCTTGCTGCCACCATAAGGCAGGTTGGGCCTCAGGAACGGCATTGGGCCTCTAAAATCCTGTTCCACAAGACAGCCATTGACACCCACAATTGAAAATGCCCCTGTGCCCTTGGCCCGCTCCGGCATCTTTCCGTAATCCATACATTTCCGCACCATCCGAATCATCCATTCCAATCATCCGGTTCCTTTCTCAAAACATGTCCCAGACGTCTCCATCGGTTCCTTCTTGCCATCTCTCTCACTGCCTCCAACCCCATTCTAGCCCTCAGATCGGCACTACTTTCTTTCTATCCATGGCGCTCCACTCATCCACCTCACCATACTCATCTCTATCCGCTCAAAGAGGGCCTTTTGATCGGCCTTAATTGCCCATGTCTCACTACCATATATCAACTCTCTCAAGACTACCTGTACCTTGAAACAATTGAACTATTAAAATTCTTTCGAGCATTTCTTTAATATAAAATGTTTTGTTAACGAACTGAAGCTCAAATACCCATGCTTTTCCGCTGACCCATTCCCTGCATGCTTGGCGTAATGCAAGGGCTTGCTGCAGATCATCTCTTGACCTTTCACAACGGATTTCTCCACCCCAAAGACTTGATCATACAGCAACTCATAAAGGATGGCTGAAATCACATCAAAATCTTGAAAGCATTAGCATATATGAACGCTTATCTCAATGACGTTTCAACTCATAAACTTTTTTTCTCAATTAATTTTTGTTTTTCTAAATTAATTTTTGTTTATCAATTTTAATTGCAATTTATATATAAATCCATTTCAACAACTACCAGATTATCATTAGTTGGAAAGTACACAAGCATCTGTCATTTTTTGTTGTACAAAACAATAATTTGTGAGGTGGGCAATGAAAAGGGACCTGTTGTCAAAAATGAGAAAATGAGTTATTTGCTTCAGCGTTTTATTTTCTACATATTATTCAGCGCGAAAACTACGAAAAGCTTAATTTGTGGGAAAATGCGTCTGAAGTTTCAGAAACATTTTTTTGTAGATTTATCTTCAATGGTGTTACGATATTGGTTGTTCTAATTGATATTATTTAGCACTTTTCTGTTTATTCTAACATTGAGCATTATTCAAAATGCTGGTCAACACCTTCACTAGCTGGAATTATGATCATTATGTTATTACGTGAATGAAAAGTAATCATTGTTCCGCTGCCTTATCAGAGATTTTTTTTGTAATTTTATCTGATAGGATTTTGTGATCTTATGTGAAGCATTGGATTCAGGTGGCTTAAACACGTCCACGAGCGACTCAAATTATTTATATTAGTACAAAGTCGAGTTTTAACTCAGTTGTATGCCTCAACACGAATATTCGCTGCCAGCTGACCCTAGAACAGGACGGCAGCAAACTTGACCTAGATATACTGATTATTGTTATATCTTCAAAACCCATTAACCAATTTTTGCCAATTTTTCACTAAAATGGTCTTATTCGTCTGCAATAGTAAACCCATGGGTTATAAAACCCATCGAACAAAATCAAGATGGTGGCAAAGTTGATCTAGATATTGATTTTAGTTCTATCTTCGAAACCCATTAACCGATTTGCATCAATTTTTCATCAAATTTGTCTTATTTGTCTGCAATAAAAAATCAATGGGTAATAAAACCCTTCTATCAAAATCAAGATGGCAGCAAACTTGACCTCAATATTGATTTTTGTTATATCTTCGAAAGCCCTTAACCGATTTGCACCAATTTTTCACCAAATTGGTCCCATTCGTCTGGAATAATAAACCAATGGATTATAAATCCCTTCTACCAAAATCAAGATGGCGGCAAACTTGACCCAGATATTGATTTTTGTTATATCTTCAAAACCCATCAATCGATTTGCATCAATTTTTCATGAAATTGATCTTATTTGCAATGATAAATCCTGTGGTTATAAAAATCCTAGTAATGAAATCAAGATGGCGGAAAACTTGATCTAGTTAGTTTTTGCTATACTACTGTGGAATTTAAAACCTCTGAGCAATATAAATATTTGCATCTGTAATGCCAAAAACAGAAACACTCAACGCAGAAAATAGCTCAAAGCTTTAGCCTACTAGTTTCTTCAAAGACTTCGTGACAGAAATAACTATCAACAGAGCTTTTCTTCTCGTGAATTCACGATCTGAACCAAGTTGTAAAAAAGTAAATAATTGTCATCTTGCAACCTTTTCATGCTAAACACTAGGCCTAAGTCTTCTCCATGAATTAAAATTACTATTAATATTCATAGTCAGTGGTGGCGTCAGGATTTTTCATTTGGGGGCAAACGGGGAGCAAAGGAAAAAGTAGGGGGGCAAACTTTTGGAGTACGGGGGCAAAATCTTCTTTTTCCCATCCTTCACCATAGTTTCAAAGACAGATAACACTAAGAGTGGGGGGGGAGGCAAGTAGGGGTGAAAAATTCTCACTTGGGGAGGCAATGTCCCCTGTTGTCTCCCCATGGTGCCGCCACTGTTCAGAGTGAAAAAAAAATCAATAATTCCCCACAACAAAGCCCTTTTCATCAGCATGTTCAGAATAATAATCTGACATGCATTGATCAAAAGGCCCCGTTGTCAAATATAGGCCAATAATAGAAGTATCTTACTTCCTACAACTACTTGTCTTATTCATGACAAAGTCCCGTTATCGGGCACTAGCTAATAGTAATAGAAGCCTCTCATATCCTATCCTGCACTTGTGATTCCTGACAATAGGAACCTTTTATTAAGTTTGATACTGGTAGCCTTCTACTTTAATAGCCGTTATCACACTGTGGGCCTACTTAAAAAAAAAAAGTAAGTCCAGATCTTGTACGATATCGATAACAGGTCCTTAATCATTCAGTATTGTTCTCAAGCCATTGTTCGACAACAGGTTCCTTTTATTTTTCATTCCAACTTAGAATCTGACAACAAGTCTTTTTAAAGTCTTAAAAAAAAAACCGCAGTTTGACAACAACAGGTCCCTTTCGTTTTACATGTCAGCATTGCGGCGCGACAACAGGCCCCTTTTATACCTTGCCTAGAAAATCTCTGCTTGGCGCATGAATACACCATAGTTTATGGCTGACACCGCTTGCATTCGATACAGCACATGTGGCTGCACTCAAAACAAGCGTAAACACGTTTTCAATAATTTTGACCCTAGTGTTGGTTTTTCGTAATTTCCCAACCTTTTGATTTCCGACAACAAGTTTGATTGCTCACCTCACAATTATACAGAACGTTTCGTAAACAAGGCTCAATGGAGTCAATAATGAATAGGCCTACATGTAATAATAAATACATGTAATAATCAATATATGTAATAATGGATATATGTAATAATGAATACATAAAATAAACACTTGTTTGTCAGTTTTTACATAAGAGACATAACAGTTCTAACAGCTTTAGATGTCACGAATGTAACCACAAAACATCATCTCATATCATTTTTCCAAAAATTAAAATTTTTAACGCTGTCACGTTGCATAAATAATATCCATAAAAATTGTCGATGTCAAAAATTACCGTACAATTATACGGACCACTTTTTCAAATTTGACAAGATGACAATATAAATAACAATGCGACGAGAAAGAGTGGTGCTGCAGCAGACTGACACTGAGACATGGCCGCTGTCTCCATGAAGGACCTCGGGTAGACACTGTCGTAGTGGTTGCCCCCCGAGATACACAGCGTCACCTGCCGGCACACACTTCTGCATATCACTTCGACCAAACAGCATTATGTATCTGTGATGATCTATGATGTTGATAGTTTGATACGTGATGCATCTGTTTGATACACACACCATATGCAGCGCATTCTGCTTTCAAAAAATTGTGAATCGTTTTGATTAATTAGCATGTGAGTAACAAGTGTGTTAAATAATGATTTCAAGTGAAATCTTGAAATAATTTGTAGAAACAGGACTCCGAAAATTAAATAATTCAAAGATGTAAAATATAGAACTAATAGAGTACATGTACATGCAGCTTACGTTTTTTAATGTAACATATCAACACTGTTATAATAATACGATTATTAATTGCTACGACTGCGTACAAAAGCCTGATCTTAGCCTGATCTGATCTGAGCTATCAAAAGCCTACATCTGTAAGCCTGATTTTATGCATTCTCACTGCTCAGTGTTCACATAATTCATCGTGTGACAGTTAATTTACATGAACTTCAAACTTAAAATCTTACAATAAATACCAGTTAACATAAAATATGAAATTTTTACCTTCAAGCACACTTCTTCACATTGTTAAGAAGTAGTGTGATTGAAGACCACAAAAATGAATAACATGCAATGTGGCGCAACACGCAAAGCATTAAAGTGTTTGGCGCGAGGCGCCGCTGTGGTGTAATGGTGGATGTAAAATATAAGAAATACTACATGGTTAAGGCATCGGATGCGAGTTCCAGTGACCTGGGTTCAAGTCTCGCGCCAACAAACCACGGCGTTATAGGCCCTTCAGCAAGGAAGTTAAACAGGCAAGTATCGCTAGCTCTGCAAACCCAGTGCCAGATAATGATCGATTTGGTTAGTGTCAGGACAGGCATATGGCCGTAAAATCCAGCTTCTGCAGTCTTTCACAGCCGGTACCAGGATTTTTTTGTGAGGGGTGGCAAAGTGAAAAAAATGGTAAAAAGTGGGGCAAGCTTTATAAAAGTGGGGGCCATAGGGGGGGCAAGCTCCGAGTTTGGAGCCAATGTTCCCTTTTGCCCTCCCATAGCGCTACTCTGCCGTTCTCACCAGGACACAAAACCTGAATAAAAACATTAACACAATAAACTAAAAAAGGCGTTTAGTTCTAGGCTTTTATTTTAAAATTTGGTGATGGAGTTTTGTCCCATAGCCTACTGTGTGCTACCATTCACACTCAAGATTCTCCTACACCACTGACACCAACAGCCAGCTGTCATGTAAGCATTGCTCAGTATTGACAGACGTGTCAGCAACATAACGACATGGTATTAAGCAAGAAACAACTAGAAACTAGTATAATGGTCAACTCATAGGCCAGTCAACAAACCTGCTGCTTGAATCCCAAGCAAGTTACATTCATTGCTGGCCTACCAACGTGCTGGTAGACTATGAAGTCTCTTCTGAAGCCAACCATGAGCAGCATACTCAGGTAAATATCTTTCTTAAAAATTACTATATGAAAATGAAAATGCTATAGGCGATATGATCAGAAATACACTAAAATACCAGCTTCTTTATCATCATCAATCAATTCCATTCAATGACAAGATATATTTAAATTACAACATGAAAATTAAATTAAATAGCGAAATATGTAACAAATAACATTCAGACCATAAACATGCAAGAGACTATACTACACACACACACGTGCTTTGTGGCTTCATTCCCTGCTTACGCAGGGGGAGGACATTAGCAGCCATGGACAGTGGGACACCTGCCCTCTACTTTACCCTAACCATCGCATCCTCAGGTCTTAATCTCTTAGTTTTCATATCCTTTTATGACAAGTCTTTCCACATCCTTTCCGGTTCCCCTCTACATTTTTTCCTATTCATATCATAATTGATAGATTTCCGCATCCAAATCGTCCGGTTCCTTTCTTAAAAATTAATTTATTGATCATCGTATTAGTGCAGTTGTTTCAATGGTATGGTCTATAGACCATAGAAACTATAGACGAACTTCACGTTTGTCTATAGTTTCAATGGTCTATAGACCATAGAAATATCTAGACGGTAGCACGTGTACCGTATGAATACGGTAGTCAGCAGTCTCTTGCACGGGATGTGATATGAAGAAACCGACTGAGATGGCTGGGGCATGCTTTAACAGGGTTAACAGAATTAATATGATGATCGATCAAAATACATACAAAATAAAATAAATAAAAATGCTGCAAGAACAATTTAAATAGGATGTTCTTCTACAGTAGATCGTACTACTTTTCATTTAATATCAATATTGTTTGCTTCTTCGTGTATCGAAATGCAAAACTGTTCATCATCATTCAAATCTGCAACAATGTAGATACAAACTTGTAGAGCAGCGACAAGGCCTTTATTTCAATAGGTCCATTCCAGTCCTGAATAGTACACAAACAACACATCAACATCCATATATAGAAATATTACACTATGGCATACTAACTAATAACTATGGTAGCATATCCGGTATTTATGCATCAAACATATTGGGAGGAGAACACAGAACTAGACCTAAGTTTATACATTTGACATTAAGCTTTTACAAGATATTACAAGATTTAATTCAGATTTTACAAAACAATTTTACATTAAGATTTTACAGTAAGACTAAGTCAAAATTTATATGACAAACGTATTGAAAGGTGGAATACAGTATTTGTGAGACTTAGTGTATATAAAAACCCTTATCACAAAAACTAAACCAACTTCCAACTTACTGTATATGTCAGGGGTTCTCAACCTTTTTTGTTATGGGGAACACTTACTTTATGTAATAAAAGTCAGGAAACACCACGTCAAAACGCGCCCCAAGGGAGCAACGAGTTTGACAACGAGCCTCAACGAGGAGTGCTCAAATGTTAGAAAAAGGATTCTTAATTAACTGAAGACCCGTCCATAAAGAACTAGTAAGCTACATGTCATGCTTTGTTGGATTGAAAGCGAGGAGAAAATAGACAAATGATAAAAATTAATTGCAGGTCGAAATGGGGTATCGACAAATGACATGCTGGCGTTATGTAAAGTTTCGCGATTGGAAAAAAAAAGTGTTTTCGCAAGCGAAGCGAGCAAGAAAATAAGGTTTTTCTCAAAATAATAACAAGGACGTATGGCTAAACTTCAGTGACCAACTGGAGTAGACTGCAATGTAATTACAAACGAGTTTTCGTAACAAATTTAGGAATCAACATTTTAATTTTTCTTCTGTTGGTTGGCGGAACACCTGGCTACTCGCCACAGAACACCAGTGTTCCGCGGAACACAGGTTGAGAATCCCTGCTATATGTTGTACTAAGCTTGGTGATAGACCTTCTACACTCATGTATGCATCATATTTGCTTTGCACTGCTAAAAATGATGACCTTGTTATCAACATTTGTCCTGCGATTGTAGTGTCTAGACCTCACCAACTTCCACTAGCAAAATTTGATTTAATTCAGTTTGCTTACTATTTTCGACATATTTTAATCAGTTGAAGTGCCTGCCATATCGTTTATCCTTTTTCTGTACCTCACGCGCATTGTACGTTTACTGCGCTAGTTATTTTGGATGAAACAAAATCAATTAATTATTACGTCGTTCTGTCCTGCAACTATGTTGCCAATACTAGCTGCCAATGCAAGCAACTAGTTGCCAATGCGAGGAACTAGTGTAATAAGAAGAGAACATTGTGTGCCTTGTGTGCCTTGTCGATGCGAGTGCACTGATGGGAGTGCACTGTGTTTCAGACGGTCACTTTGACCGACACCATACCCCCCTTCACAACCACACGCATGACTGTCGAAATTTCTCTACAATCTTGTTCCAATCCAATGTAACTGGCAATTCCATTGGAATCATTCCTATGCAGACTCAACCGGCCTAATAGGCCAACCTGACCAAGCTATCAAAGCTTGGCATTGCTGCCCCTCCATGATCCCATCCCAAAAAAATTAGCCTCATTTAGGGACACAATTCGTTAAGCAACAACTAGAATTATCCTAGATTCAACATTTAGTGACCAATTCACTGAATCTTTTGATCAATAAACAATTACTAATACCAAGATCCCAAACCAGGTACACCAATGGTGTATACAGTACATTGCAGAATTAACATAGATTACAATCATTTCCTTTACACAACTCAGGCCAAGTATTTCCATCTTATGTTAAAATTCAATCCGAGATCTATTCTGCAAAAACCAATAGCATGGCGCTAAATTAACCATAGATCAAGCGCTCACTGCGCTCATTGGGTGGAGTGACGTCATGACCTCAGATTTAATTTTAACACTGCTGGAAAAACTCGGCCTCAATGCCTTGATGGATGACGCATGTTGGTAGCCAATTCAATGCTCTGCCTGATATTTACCACATCTCCGAATCAGCGTTTTATGAGAGACTTGTTTATAATTCATTGTTTTATTAAACTTTCATGTTATTGTTCATGTTATCCATTAATTGTTCATGTTATCCATTAATTGTTCATGTTATCCATTAATTGTTCATGTTATCCA
>JAQIWG010007607.1:0-12156 GCA_034695025.1 Chamaedrilus cognettii
AGCCCGACCGCCGCCACGAACCCTCCCCCCGCCCCCCCCCCTTCCCCCTCGATGACTCAGGTTCCGTTCCACGCGCATGCGCAATCGATGGAACAAGCGCCCCTCGGGCGCCGCTGGGCGATCAGGAGAAACAAAGACCCTCCGGTAACACGGGCTTGATCGCGTGCCAGGGAAACGATCGACGAATTGCAAAACATCGTGTTGAAAGCTTGAAACTGCTCGACACTGTTTATCGAGCACAAGTATTCGGCTTGATGTAAATCGCATGCTTTGTGTTTTTTTTGTACTGGCATCCTCATTTGTATTGGCTTGATGTATAATGCATCCGTCAGCAACTCTCAAAATAATGAAAAGAGTATTACCCAACGTTTATGATATTCGCTAACTACAAAATCAGTTGCACCGTCCAAGGCGATCAAAATTTGTCATGGCAAATAGCAGTTTGCAAACAGTACATTAGTGCTGCGTTCACAAAACTTGACAAGTCTGTTTTGTCAAGTTATATGTCATATCTGTTTGGGCACATGCTACATATATTATAGCTCCATTGAAACCTCAACATGCAGACACATTTAGCGTTATTTCAAACTAAACATCAAAACAAAATATTTTTTTAAAGTCTTACATTTTTGAGATACCGATTAGCACTTAATTTGATGATAAAAAGTGTTTGACTTTTTAAAATATTCAAACTGATCACGTTTAATCTCAAGCTAACGTTTAATTTTCCGCATCACGTCCACTTAACACTGCCACTCAAATGGTCCATAATCCAAACAAACTACCAGGAGAAAAATTATTAATCAAACGTTCAAACTCCGCAGGTGTGCTTCGTTTATTCAATGTTACTGAGTGCAAAGAGTAAAGCTGCAGCTTGGGCCAAGTCAGAAAGCGCAACATTCTATGGGTCTAACATAAACGAGGGCCATCTGTAAAAACAGTCTTTGAGCTATAAGGTAATTAGCGCCGTCAGATGAGCAAAATAATTCGCATCAAAACTAAGGGCATCTCTTCGCGAGCGCATTGCCCATCGTCTGAACTATAGGGCACCGATATCAGGCCAATACAGTATTTGTCATCATTTCGCTCATCGCCCCATAACAAATACAACTAGTAGGCTATTAGAATACTTTCAAATATTCTCATTCACGTGCAGAACTGAAGATACAACTCAACGACCATTTCTCATGCCGTTTGAAAGGTTGCGTTTAAAATGCAAAAAAATATTTGATTCGAACTAGGCCCTATATGTCTTATGTTCTTGTGAACTTGACGTGACATTGTATTCATGACACGGTTTAAAAAAAATTCGTCTACTAGATCTTGTTCCCCACGATCAATGCGGTAACGTAGGCCAATAATATTAAATTGTAGGTTTACACTAAACAAAACAAAACGTTAAACAAAACAGTCCTGAACCAATTCTAGTTCAAATATGTTGCATCAATTCCTGTAATCAGAAATTACGCTTTTTACATCCCGCACCTACGATTCAAGCAAATGATGTTTTTCCATCTTCGTTTGCATGACATATTCTTGGTGCGTTAAAAGTGCAATATACATACATACATACATACATAGGGCTTAGGCCTAGTAATAATAGTTAAACTACGCTAAGATCTTTACGTACGGCAGTAAAAATATGAAAGCTGTAACAATTGGTCACCTGTTTGTTGACGGATAGAATTTTCTTTTCACTTTCACCTTTGCTGCGCTGCTCTTTCAACTACTCTTTCACGACAAGCCCTTACAACAAGGACTGAGAAAGTTATTAGCTGCACAAATTTAATTCTGTCTGTCGAGGTTTGATTTCAGAGTTGGCAACAATTGGCTGGTCCGATATGCATAATAATGTTATCGCGTTCAAAATCCAGCATGGAATTACGTTTTGCGCTCTATAATTCAATAGCAAATCGATCTTCTGTTCAAGTATTAGCCTAAAACCTGCGCGAAAGCAGATTTCTAACTCAACTCTAGTTTACAAACACGAGATTGTTCGCACGCACTATTGTATACAACCGCGCCGCAGCACATTCACGCGCTATCGTTATTGACGTAGCAGCTGTGTAGTATTTAAAGGGCCATGGCGTCCATCGCCAGCCAATCATAAGGCTCGCCTGGACCACGTGACATAGAAATCTACATTGAACGCAAGTCAACCCGGATCGATAATGTCGAATATCTAACCGAGCCCTCGCAGCCGCGTCATTTTCAAGCAATGAAAAGGTAGAAATTTTATGAAATCTATGAACGAAGAAGCTTTTGATGCGGACTGGCATGCTGCTCGCTAAGCTGTATTGTAGAAATAAGGAGATGGGGCTTCGACGAAAGCCTGCAGGATCACAATAACAAGCGGTGTGGGCCTAGAGGGCGGTGCTGTGACGTCACGCGCGCTGCTAGTGAGTCATCGCGTACTGGCCTCGAGTACGCATTCTCAACATAGCGCGAATGCGTATGGAAATGTTTGCTAGCACCTGCAATCAACAGTTCGCTAGCCTATGCTTGCTTCTACTGGGCACAGACTAATTGTTTGCGTGGGGCTTTGTTTCAGGCTGCTGCACCTAGCAGGCTTATTGGTAATCCAATCGCAAAAGTGAATATTGATATGAACCTAATATACACCACACTTCAGCTATTCAGATCCTACCAAGTTCGTTTGAATGTTTTAAGGACAATATGGCCGAACTTAGAACAGTTTTGACATTCATCCGCATTTTCTTCTTCATTGCGATGTTTTCTTGTTGCATGTTTTCTCCTCATAGAGTGCGTTGAAAGATTGCAAACAGTAGGTCACTGGCCGCATGTATTGTACAGGCTACAGCCCTATTGGGTAAACGCGTTTTGTGTCGCAAGGTTGCGATAAATTATGGCGCGCGCAGGTTAACGGGCCTGCATACATGCATCGCAAAAATTCGAGTTTGCCCATTTGAAATTGAAAAGAACGGGGCTTTAAAAAGGTTAGCTATTCAAAATGACACTGGCTAAACATGGGTTTGAGAAGGAACGTTAGTTTGAGAATAAAAACACTTGCGATTCATGGAATTATCTCCAACAACCGTTTGAATCAGAATGCGGGTATTCTGAAACCGTCATTAAACGATAGATCACTCGCGAACAACAATGAGCCTAGAGATCGATTTAAAACTCTTTCAACGAGGCCAATAATTTTCAAGCGCTGTCTAAACTTTCAAACAAGATGGTCTCGTATCTGTAGCCCCACGACATACATACATAATGTATTGCGTACCCTGTGCCTAATTCCATCCCATGGACCTTGATTCGGTGACAATGATGTTTATGGGCCTTTCTACACTTTACAACGCGCATTGGGGAGTCGCATTTATCGTGGAACGTCAATGAATCTCAATGGGCAAGAAGACGATAGGCCTACAACAGAACGCATGTCGTATAGGACATGATTGATGACACCATGGCTGAGCGAGTTTCAGATATAAAGCGGACCATGAGACACGCCGTCAGGTATATATAGGCTATATAATACTCCGTAATATAAAAATGGTTAGCCTTACTTGCCCCCTTGTTATTGGGCGTTGCAGCTGTTTAAAATCCAGCCTGCTGCAGGCTAGTCATGGCTTAGAGCGATTTATTTTCGGATGCCTTCACAATAATTTGATGTAAGCCTATCATCCCACATGCCAGTGGTTAAAGTGGAGAGTGAGGGATGGGGGGTCCCATAGTTTCCAAAAATTTGCATGTAAATATAACATATTATTAAATAGGAGCGCCGCCAGAAATTTACTTTAGGCTACTACTAAAATTACTGACTAATGACTACAAAATTTGAAAATGTTTGCTTCGTTTCCTTTTCGTTAGTGAATCATAGTCAACTCTCGCGCTTGCAACCTTTTTCTTTCTTCGGTCTTGAAAGTGTTTAGTCGCCTCGATTCGTTTCGTTTCGTTAGTGAAACATTATCTAGCATTGGAACAATGTGCCAGGTGCCATATTTTAAGTGCCTGGTCCTATATTTTAGATGCAGATCCCATATTCGAGGGGCCGGGTCTGAGACCCGGCGGGACCCGACCCACTTTAACCACTGCCATATGCTACTTCCATTCGAAGCATTACTTCCAATGGGCTAGGCCTGAAGATTCAAAATATTACAGTCTCGTATGCATTATGACTATTATAGATGTGTGTGTAATTTGTATACATGTAAAGTGTCAGGGTTTTGAAATTGTCATTTATCTTAACACCATTGAAATCACCATTTTGGAATAAACAAGCTATTAACGCATTGGTCCACTTAAAACATTGGCACTGAAACTGTAGCGCGCGTGTCAGTTGATCAAGCTTAGACTGGTTTTCAAGGTTTGCACGCGTGCCAAACAAACTTGACACCCGCCAGGCGGCTCAGCGGCAGTAATTTTATCAGACTGATTACAATTACGTGAATATTGATGACAACGGCGACAGAACGCCAAACTTTCGTTTATGCGAATTGAACGCTCCAAGTTTCGTGTCGCAGGTGCAACACTGTGCAACGTGATTACTTTGATTAACGAGGCGCGGAGCTTGTTGTCAGCCTGGCCGTCTGTTGATTAAACTGAAGGGAAGGTTGGCATCTGTTCAAACTAATGATGAAGGCAGTTCGCAACGAAACTGCGATGTTTTCGCGACAGCAGCAGCTGAGAGGGTTGAGGGGAGCCGCTGAAAATGTATATTACTGGAGGAGCAGAAACCGGCAAGTTTGCTACGTTGCTTGTTTTTGATGTGAGTACTGTACTACGCAAGAAAATAGGAAGCGTAGCAAATCTGTCGAGTTTTTTTGTAGAATGACTTTTGCGCTGTTTTGGCTATTAAAGGCATATGCCCTTGGCTTTAAATATGACAGAAGCCGTTAGTCATTGATCCACACACAGAGCCTCTGTGTAACAGACCTACATTATTAACATTGCATAATGCTAAAGCCAAGGCCAAAATTCTAAGCACGTTCAGTTGAATCGCATTGTTCTAGCTCTGACGCTTCTTGCTATTGGAAACATGAAGTGTTATGGTGAAATTACACCTTTCGGTCATAACGAAGGAAGCCTTCAAAACGAAGGATGTCTTGTCGTTAAGGACTAAAGTCGTATAGATTACTATAGAACTCGTCCAGCCGACCTGACGTCATGATCCTTAACGACAAGACTTCCTTCGTTTTGAAGGCTTCCTTCGTTTTGACCGAAAGGTGTAATTTCACCATAACACTACGGCGGGCATTATTATGGTCTGCGAGCTAGCAAGCAGCAGCCTACACCGGAAGTTGCGGATAACCCTGGTGCGGCAACACGATAGGGGGCGCCGCCCGTCGGCGCTAGATCGCAGACAAAACAATACGGGATTGCGGATGCCGCTCTATCGCTTACTGTTTATCGGCCGTGGTGCGGATCGACGTTCGCTTACGCGTACATCGAACGAAAAATATCTTTTGGAGAAAATGTCTAGGTCCGCGCATATAGCCGCATTCGATGATTCGTGCCAACTGCCAAAGACAGCTGCGAGCAACAGAACTTTACTGCCTGAAACTTTGCACCGTTGTAAAGTGTGCGAATTAGCACGCGTGGGTTAAAGCGCTGGTGCTTCATAGCGTTGTTGTTGTTTTGACGAAAAATGCGCATTATAGCCTAATTAGCAATTAACTATCCGCAAGTCTGTAGGGAAGAAGGTGATGCACTGAAACCCTTTCGTGTGCGCGTTAGTATGACAACAATTGAAGCAGCAATTTGAAGATAAACGAGCTGGTTTCCTTCAAATTGCTGCTGCAGCGCACTCAACGCTCGACACAGATAGCTTTCGCGTGTACTTAGTTAATATAAGTTAACATTAGTGCATTAGCGGAGTAGAATGTAGCCAATGTATGACCAATGCCAATGATAGAGGCAAAATGGAAAAAATTGCAATGGGTCGAAATGTACAGACGGCCTAAACGCTACGATGTGTGGCTTGGGTGTTTCAACATATTATCATTGATGTCTATGAATAGGCTCTCGCTGTAAGCCATCAGGACTACTGATTTTCAAACACGACGAATGCCGGCGTCAGTCCGTTAACTCGATGCCGACGATTATAATAATTGTTGTTTAATGAAACAGGCTCTTACTGAAACCGAACCGACAAAGAGTCACACAAAGCGCCGCTTGTGCGCGTTTGCGTGTCAAAGAGCGATCCGTCAATTACCTATAACAACAGTATAGGCGCACTCGAAGGGCGCACTCCTCCCATAATACAGCGAGTGCTGTTAAGCGCGGGTGACTTTTAAATAACTATTCATATTGATCGAATGTCTCTTCGCGACATAATGTGCCCACCGGCCGCCGCCACTTGAATTATTCAGTTAAAAACACGAATGACATCCAGGGCAGAACATGTAGTATATACAATGTCGTGTTGTTTAGACGATGCTTATGATTGAAGAGGAAGCTCATTACTGTGGGGAGTACGCTTGGATGTCTATACGAAGTGACCAAGTGACCGACGTGTAGTGAGAATTTGCTGGACTTGTAACTAACCTGCGGATGTCAGTGGCATTTTTTTTTGTTAATAGCTAGGCCTAGCTCATACATTAGGCTTAATTAGGCCTATGCATGTATAGCACACTATAATCCGACATAAGGTAACTTTCGCTATCAAAATTTAATGATATAACGAGCACGGATAGCGAGTGAACATATCTCTCTAGTAAAACTATGAAATAACGATATCAATCAATGCCAAGCTATTCGTCATGCATGACATTGTGTGCCTAAAGTGCGTTGTGAAATACAATGCATGAGCATCCGAATGCTATAATATATCCTATATGCTATATAAGATATATGTTGCAGCAGCAATTAGCTAAACAGCAAAAGAATACTTCAATACTTTATAGTTTCATGTGGTTTAGTGCTACGTTTAGTTAAAAAATGCAAAGGCCATTAATCTTTCAAAAACGCTGTTGGCTATGAATGCTGAATAAAAAATAAATAAAATAACTATAGTTAAACTTTTCTTTATGAGGGACACATACTATTTCCGGTTCCGCCAATCGCCATTTTGGCTTCCCTTTTATCATACTTGCGTTTTTCGAGTAAATTTTGTATTCAATGTGTACCAAACTGTATTGTTTCCCTAACTATTCGTTAGTTATTTGGTTTGCGTCACGTTTAATTTGACATCATAACGAACTTATTGTAGGCTGGATAAAGTTGCGGCGGTGGAATACGCGAGCTCAAAACGCTTGCACACTAGGTTTACGGTACCGTATCCGCCTTCCAGAACATGACGCAGTTTCTTCCGTCTAACTTGTTGGCGCTGTTCGCCCCGCGCGAACCGCTCAAATACCTTCCACCCGCCAGTAAGCTGCCGTGTGAGAAAAACTACCCGCCCTACACGGGAATCGCAGCGTTTCTTAACAACTTTGAGGTACAACGTGCAATGTACAACGTGTGATGACTTAGAGCTAGCTCGATATCGTACGGTAGTAGTGGTTTAGTTTAGAGTTTGGTTAGTTTGAGCTGGTTTGCAGTATATTAAGTTGTGTTTGCATTTAACCAACTTAGTACAGGTTTTACAGGCTAGTTATTGTTATGTTATTTGTCAACGCATTTACAAGTTTATTCATTTATTCATTGAAGACTACCTATTAAAAATTGATTTGTGCTGATTTAGAGAATTACAAAATGTAACTTAATCTGATGGTATGTATATATACAGTGTATGTATATGTACAGTGTTATAGTATTTACAAATTTTCAAGATTTTTTGTTTGATGCAGTGCGCCAAGGATGTTCCTCCACCAACTAGAGTGGAAACAAAAGATGAGAAGAAAGAGCGCCAAGTATGCTGTTGACTTATGATGTTTTTTATGTTGTCACTGTTGGTATTTGAACTTGAGTAAATTGGGTGTTGGATCTGTTGGTCTATGAATTATTAGGGCAAGGCCTAACTTTGGCGACTGTTTGACTATTATTACACATACCGGGTAATAATACGGTCAGACAATTATTACGTTGTGTGAGAAATGGGTAGGTAGTGCGTTATTAGTGTAGTTTGTCAATATGCACAGAAATTGTGATACCGGGTGATAAGTTGTTTCAAGTTATTATGCATTTGATGTCATTTTGCAAAATTGAGATCATATTTTATGTCCAATGTTTCAGAAAAAGGAGAGAGCCGAGCAGATTGCCTACAAGCTGGAACAGGATCTGGCCATGTGTGAGTGCCTTAATATGCGACGTCATTATATCGTTGAAGTTTTTTGCTACAAAAATTTGCATGCAAGCTGCCAAATTATTGTCTCATCAGCCTATTGATTGAATAGCCTATATTTTTATAAAATGAGGCAAGTGTAGCCTACACATTGCCAACAATGTGCATAGAGTAAAGCCAAATTACAGATCCCACAACGCGTCAATATGGTGCCATAATTTATTGAAAGAATATCTTGGTTTTGACTCTTAATTGATATTTTGAAAGAATTATTTTCTTGACTGATTAAAATCAAATCAAGCTAACTGTTGGCTGGTGTATGGTGTTCAGGGGATCCGTCTAGTGATGCCAGGATCTCCGGAGATCCCTTCAAGACCCTCTTCTGCTCTCGCATTGTAAGTCTTCCTCCGTGAGGAATTTGTCAGCTGCAAAGCCCCATTTGCAATCTACTTAGCTAGTTTTTACTTTTAAAATGAATCATTATCAAATTGGTTTTATGTGAATTAAATTCTGTAATTAAATTTACTTGATATAATTTGTGATTCTAATATGATTCAAAAATTTATACTGTTGCATGCAGTTTGCTGTTATTTTTGTCAAGAATTTTATGTTGTGAAACCAATATAAACACAGTGTGTTGTTTTTCGGAGGTACGGTATTTGTTTACAATGTGGCAATCTTTGTATAGAAGCTATTTGCAATTGAAGCTTTATAATTGATTCTGAATTAAATTTATTAGGATTCTCTATTTACTAGATATGAGACTGTATTCGTGGTGATTAAGTGTTCATTTTTTGTTCATTTCAGAACTACGATACCAGCGAGTCAAAGCTTAGAAGAGAATTTGATGTTTACGGACCTGTCAAAAAGGTAACGCTTGAAATCGCATTAATTATTTCTGTTCTTGAATATAACATTTAAAATTTATATTGGATATTTATTATGATCGTGTAGTATTTGATAGACTTGTTATCTTGATATAAACAAAAAAGTATGCATTCAGATATTTCTTCTCATGACTTTTCTGTATGCTGGCATTTGCTTTGCCTATTTGTTTTGATATTAATAGCGCTTGCGAGTAAAAAAAGGACAAAGAAAATTCATATCTATCTGTTTATTTAACTTGATAAACATTTGATTGTTTTTCTTCTCGTTCATATTGGCTTTGATACGGTGCTTGTGTCAGGTCACAATGATATACAACACAGTGAATGGCAAGCCGCGAGGCTATGCCTTTGTTGAGTTTGAGAGTGAGCGGGACATGCACGGTAAGGGCTAGAGGCTTCTTGCTTTACGCTGCGGCTCATAAGCTATGTGAAGTAACATTTATATAATTCAGCAGAAGCTCTGACAAGGTGGTGAGTATTTTATTGTTTCTGGCTTCTTTGTGATATGGCTGCAGAAAACAAAATCCGGATCATTTGCGAAGGTAATTTCTGCAGTTTTTTTTTCACTATCCGTTTAAGTTTTAACAAGCTATGCATGGCCGTAACATTCAAGTTTGTATTTGAACTTTATGTGTGATGATGGGAGGCTAAGTTAGTGTTTTGGATGACCATTACTGTTTTCATTCGTCAGTGATTGCTCTCAGTTAAGTAAACAAAATAAAATAAAATATATAGTTCTGACTCGTTTGCTATTTTAAAGTGATTAAAAAATGATCCTGATGGGCCTTAATGAATCCTGTGTTGTCTGATTTCAATTGGTTAGAAGCGCTGTGTTTCAGTTCTGTGTTTGTTGTCGTATGGTTTTGATTAAAATAGAAATGTTATCGGTCACTGCAGTCATACGGTTTATTTATGGCACGCGAGTATAAAATGTTCATTGGTCATGTGCGCCGTACAGTGTTGTACACTAGCCACCCATACGTCACAAATTGCAAAGTAATTCTGCTCCAAACTCTAATTCCCGTTTGTTTTATCAAAGTATCATTGAAAGGGTTGACTTGTTGTTTACAAGTGTATAAAAGTATGTATGTATAAAAGTATAGGCGCAGTAAGGGTTAAATTTTAAGTCGTTTAATAATTAATTATTGTTGTCGTAGACTTCTTGTAGAATCGTAATTCATAATGATAAAGTCGGTTGATCGCTGCGGCTAACCAAAGTTTTGATTGGTTATTCTTCAGACGCATCCAATACGCGGTCCACCCTTGAGCGCAAATTGATGAATGACTTGTAGGTTTGTATAGGACGAGTGGTAAGGCATTCACGTGTGTATGCCCCCATCTGAATATGCAGCCTAAATCCAAACATTTATCACAATTGAAAGTGGAAACTCCCTGGGTTTTATTGGTTTGAAATTTGTGAAAATGGATGAGTGGTTTGGATAAAATTCATCTAGTGAAAATTTACTTGCAGGGCTTTTGAAAGCAATAAATTTTGTGCGCCGGTTTTTTCTTCAGATGTCACTAGATTCGGCAAGCTTTGTGAATATTATTTTTATATTTTTATTTCAAGAGATTTTGTCTGAATTAGGTCTATCGTATGCATACGATAAACCTTTTCAAACATTTTTCTACTGTAATTTTGAGCATCTTTCCCACTATTAAGCATTGGCTGGAAATATATCACGTTAGTTAGAGATAGATATTCTTCATTCGCTGTGTTTTTCGTATGACAACCTGTGCCAGTTCGAAATTTTTGTAAACTGAACTTTCATTAAAAAAATCATTTGGGTTAATTAGGATAATACATGTGCAATAGTTTAAGATTAAGAGAGTCCCGACAGTAAAAATTGAATATATCATATTCTTTTACCGGTTACACCTATTGTCGGTAAGGCAATGAGTGTGGGTAAGGCCGAGGGTGTAACCGGTGTGTGTCGGGTAAGTCGGACTGAGAGTCACACGGCGGACAAGTTCCGACCAATCACGGTGTCAGATTGTGTGGCGCGTCACTTTGGGCTTGAGCAAATATCGTAAGTCGCACAGTCTCGTCCTTGAAACTTAAAAAAATAAAATTGACAGTGTGTGTCAGTTAAAGTTTTTGATTTTTCTCAAGAGAGAGTATTTTTTCACGATGCGTTGCCGAGCCGCGGATGAATGGTTTGTAGATGTACGGGTGAGGTGTCGTTTATTGCTGTTATTTTTCTGGCTCTCCCGGATTTGAAACGGCAACCAGGATCACATTCACATTTTAAGTTGTTTTTATCCCTGCCATTTTTGTTTTGCAGACTACATACAAAAAAGTAGATCTTGAAATCATTTCAAAAAATTTGCAGAATCTCTCAAACAAACATGTTGATATGATGGTTATCCTATCGCTGCGTTGTCTGTATATTGGACTGCGAGCGGTGTTGTGTCAGTTGGGGGACTTTTTCAAAAATTCAACGTTTGGATTGAGTGAATGTGATAGATCACAAAAGTTGTTTCTGGTAGTGTGGTTTCAAGTGCACTGATCGGAGAGCCAGTGAACTGCGGTGTGGAGTACTGCGTTATTTGAGCGCGATTTATTTGTGCGCTGTGTGTGTATGTGCAGCCGCATACAAACACGCTGATGGGAAGAAGATCGACGGGCGTCGTGTGTTGGTCGACGTGGAGCGGGGTCGCACTGTCAAGGGCTGGCAACCTAGGAGACTCGGTGAGATCACGACAATTCCACAAATTTAATTTATTTATTGTGAAAAGCCTTGTCTCAGAAATTCTCTTATCCATTCTTTCATCAAGTGCAAATAAAAATAGTTAATAATTGCGATCATATTTATTTTTATTTTTATTTTTCTTCATTTTTATTACTTCAAGACAAGACAATGCAGAAATACAGGCATCAATCGGCATGGGCACGAAGTAATAAGGGCAGCTAAAGAGGGAACGAATTCCCTGTGACAGCCATTGGCAGAGCTGTGCGGCTTTGCCGATGACTGTATAACTGCCCCTATTATGGCACAATTTGACCGGCAGTACATCAGATTTTACAAATAACACAAAAATAATAAATGTAACTTAAATACTATATAGGCTAGCAAGCAG
>JAQIWG010007608.1:0-12156 GCA_034695025.1 Chamaedrilus cognettii
GGGGGGGGGCGGGCGGTGCCGACGAAACTATTTGAGCCACATCCATCGATAGAACTCTATCCAAGCCATGCCTCCAGATCATCCATCTCTTACGTTCTACTTGTTATCTTAACTTTTAACTTTTATTTGACAAGACTTTATGCATGACACATTTTTACACCGCGCATTGTTACATCTGCCAGTGTTCTATCAACAATTTTTACCACAAAAATATTTTTATGCCGGTGAGGGCGATGCATCCCTCCACCCGTCTCTCTGGTTTCATCCTTGAGCGAAACGAGGGACCTACAAGGTCTTGCATGGCCACAGACCCTTTCATCAATTCGTTCTCACAGCGTGACGAGTTTCTCATGAGTCATCGATGAATATTTAACGACGCAGCTCAGCGGTATAACCAGTCTGTATGGGCCTACCACAGAACGCCGTCAAAATAGGCTTTGTAATAAACTTTTCTGCTAAATTGGTTTTTTTGTTGACCTTGCAATCCGTTGGCCATCAATGTTACTACTGTTGCAAATGCCGTCACGTGTCGTCACGCCATTACAGCGCTAACACTAGCTATGGGCCTATAGGTCTATAATGCGAAGAGCTTAAAAATCAAATTTTTCGCAGAGGCCGGTGCCACCTGGATCCTGTACTACAATACTACGGTAACTGAAGCACAGCGACAATCTAGGCTACATGTACATCAGGCAT
Organism: Chamaedrilus cognettii; assembly: GCA_034695025.1. Classification (NCBI taxonomy): domain Eukaryota; kingdom Metazoa; phylum Annelida; class Clitellata; order Enchytraeida; family Enchytraeidae; genus Chamaedrilus; species Chamaedrilus cognettii. The sequence goes on from JAQIWG010007608.1 coordinate 697, forward strand.
GGTTCTCGAACTTTTCTCTTCACGGCGTTTCGCAGTGCTCATCTGACATCGTGAACAACAATTTCGCTTTCAACCCCAGTCGAAAATAGTTAGTGCCTCCCCTCCCTCTCCCCTATCACCCCCCCCCCCTCCCGCCACCCCGCAACTATATTCGCTGTTGATCTTTGACACAAGGCTCGCACGATGACTCACTCTTCGCGTGCAGTTTTATCTTTTTTACAATGCACGTGATGACTGCGGCTGATAGAGGCCAACGATTCGCCCTTTCAAAACGATCGTCCAAAAATCTCCGAGCAGGCCTACATTAGTCTATTTATCGCCTCTAACGAAGCGCGCAAGCCTTGTGCACCAAAACGGTGTGTATTTCTGCGTAGCCTCTGTGTGATCAGACGATTTAGTCACCACTGATGGCCTGTAAGAACAGCGAAAAGTCTACTTGCGCACATACATGCACACGTACACTATAGAAAGGATTCTTGCCCTTCCTCGATTTCAGTCGTTGTAATTATTGTTGACCAGCCCGCTGGATTGCCCTGTCACTGCTCTGTATACAGTAGCATGTAGGTGAAGACCGACGGCTAGGACGCAATCATTTAAAAAGAAATTTGCTGTAAACTCACAGCGAACTAACAATGCGTCTGTGATAGTGTCAGAGCAATTACAATTTGAACGGAGCCGTCTCGCACGCCCAGTGCACCCAATTGTTGCTCTAAACACGCGGATTACGACGCTGCGCATTACAATCAGAATTATGTCCTACATTTGTAGCTAGCGACCTAATACTAAGCTAACGCCCGAAACAGGTGTCTCGGACCTTTGTGCACCGCTGTTTTGTTGCACGCCTTGCAATAGAATTTTGTCAATCGTCCCGCGTGTCAAATTCAGCAGGGTGTTTTCGTTTGTTGAATGTTTATATTTGCTTATTTGTGTCTTGTGCGTGAGTGATTTAAGTTTTCAAATAGGTCGTTAATCAAAACGAGTCAAACTTCTATGTCGTGTCCTAATGGGCATACAGTCGCATAGGCTATAATATATAGATCTTTTATTCACCACAAAGATACTGTACAGTGTGCAAGTTTTGGACCTCACAGGATATAACCATTCTTTGGCTCTTAAAGGCCTCTAACTCGATAAGGCAACAACGTTGCAACGACTCATTCATCACATTCATAGGAACAAAATTGCGCTTCCTTGTTTGATAATTTATAGAACCTAATTTATTTATCTAGATCATAGCTCCAGAGCAATTAATTAATAACGCGACAATGATTCAGCTTGAAGCATAAACGTTGGCTTGCCTTCATTATTCATAGGTTAACAGTTGTTTGGAGCCGGCGATAGGCTCTTGAGAAGAAGCAGAAATAAAAGCAAGAATATGATTATTGAAAGATGTCTTTAGTTTGAGTTGGCGAGAGGAATGACCAGAGTGTGGAAGATGTTGTCGTTTCGTCCGTGACACTATCCTTCACAGACATCGTGATCTTCTAGAATAGAAGATATACGATGAGAAGATTCGAAATGTGAGTCCAGGAAAGCACAAAGAAATTGATAAGATGGCGAAATCCATCCATTGAGGTCCCCGATGGCGCCTTTCGGCGCCGAAACGGACTATAAGCCCAGTGATTTGATTTGATTTGATTCGAAATGAACGCATGAAAAGGGATCTGAAAGTTTAAGGGTAAAAGAGCTAGACTGGAGGCGTAGTGAGAGGAGAAGAACTGCTGAGGGAAAAGAAGCGCTCAGGAAAGAAGGAGAATTGGAATCATAACTGAAGAGACGTGAAAGATGGCCAAGTGTGAAGTGGCTGGATGCCAGGGACCTTGCGCATGGCAGGGATTGACAGCCAAATACAGAACGTCTATTTCAACGTTACAATACGCAACGTAAAAAACATGATACGTTTACAATACATCGTTTTAAAGACTTAAATTGTAACACTGCGTACCTGCAAATCACCTCCTCTTTAGTCAAACTATACTGTAACAATTTGGCAATGTTAATTTGCAAACGTCGTTAAAATTATCAGCCTATATCTTGATAAGCACGGGTTACAAAATGTCCACAACGGCTTCGAATAAAATATAAAGTTTCATGTCAATCTTCTGTTATAATCCAAGCACTAATTGTCAGAACTTGCGTGCTTATTTTAGTTAGACCAATAAAACTAGACATCAAACAATCGCAAAGAATCAAAAAAAGAAACCTATACACCAATGATGTTTTTACCTTCTGCATGCAACACGGAAGCTATCTATCACAAGTCCTACAGATGCTATAGTTCTGAACGCATCTCGATACAACCAAATTATGCAAATTTATCTCATTGAAACTTTACAAATGACAGGCCTACAACAATATGGACTTGCTATTACTCTCAAGACTAAAGGGTCAGGGAAGACGATTTAAAATGATGCAATCAAGGGGCTAATGCAAAATAAGAGGCGAAGTGCGATTACTGAAAACATCAAAGCTGGCAGTACAACAGTCGCCGCTGGTTAGCGATATAGAAAAATTTTGCAATTACATCATCCATCAAAAGTGAAGGCAAATTATATCATGTTTTATCGTGCTGCACTTAATACTGCTGCATAACACTACAAAATTGCGCTACAAAATAATCCTACACAGCATGCTAGCGCTAAATACTTGTGGCACAGAGCAAGAATGGCACATTTCTGATCTTTTTTTATGCTCATATCAACTTTAGAGTTGATCAGTTTTTAAAATGTTGTATTCCAAAAACTGCGGCTCACACAAACTGGCATTCCTGTATCATCCTGACTTGATACATTATACTAGAATGCTGAAATACAATAATTGCACATAGATGTACCTGCTACGACATTAAGTACGCTACATCGCATATAATCACACCGTTACAGTCGATACATATAGGACTAGATTTTAAGCACAAAAAATACAGGTATATTGTTTAGTATTGAATATTTGACCTTGCTCATAGTTAGCATTGACCTGGGTCTGGGCTTGCCAAGGCGTTTTGAACCAACCGCAGTTTTTCATAGGTTAAGAAGAACAATGATGATCCTGATTATAGTAGGTTTATATTCAATTTTTGCCCTGAATTTGTCAGCGAGGTTCCTAATGATTTAGTAAGAACTCGAGTTAATGCAAGGAAATTATGTCTCACACACGAGATCCATGTTCTTCATTGTCATTAAATGTGATCATTGATTCACACCATTTGAACAAATTGTTGACTTAGAGCTTCTTTGCCATAGAGAACACCTATGAGCAAAGAGGCGATATCAATAAGATGAGTATCACGGCTACCAATAAAACTGATATTGTTATCGCGGCTACTAATAAACTTTATAAAATTATACATTCATATTGGAATGTGCCGCAAAAATACAGAGAAACTGAAAGAAGTCCATCAGTGATTTATCTCCAAAACCAAAAAAGTGGTAACTATCATCACCCACAGTCATCCTAGTCAATTTTAACCAGTCACAGGAATCAGTAAGTATCTGGTTATGCATTGTCGGCGATATGTGGTATCTTTGTCTGCATCTTCTGACCTTTTTTGACCGCGGTATCTTTGTCCGCATCTTCTGACCTTTTTTGACATTGAACTCTTTCAATTTCGCTTTGACATTTCACACTGATATCTTAACAGGAATCATTTCCCACACATTATTACCTTTGATGACAAGAGTACAACTACCAAGTTATCAAGATCCTTCCCGCACTAGCTACTGCCGCTGCGTCACATAATCTCCGTGTCGACGTGCATGGACTTGGGTCGAACCCTCAACTGAACGGCACTGAGTGCGGGGTCAGCAAGAAGGTCATGCACAAGGTCAAGGTTCACTGGGCTGACCTTCACCCCATTAACCTCGATGACCTCGTCCCCCACGCCAAGAAGCCCGGAGAAGAAGCGCTCGGGGAGTCCGTCGCTGAGGCGAGAGACGATCACGCCTGGCAGGGAAAAGAAGAAGTCATTTTAAAAATAAGAATTTAAAAAGGCTATCCATCATTTCACATATTGGCGACCAGTTATCTCTCTTGCTACGTTAACCAACAAGCTATCGAACGCCTCGATGCATAATATTAGCTCCAAAAGCATGAATGTAGGAAACCCAGATAAAATACTCACAATTTTAAATGATGACTGTTTGAAAGAAGGCTCGCCAAAAGAAGCTTACTAACTTTATTCAAATTTTTTTCTGAAGCAGTCATGAAAGAATAATTACTTGCTATATTTCAGAAAATTCAGATATTTTTAAATTTTTCTCAATTATTATTTTAATTTTTTTCGATCGAACCACAGATTTTTTTTCCACATCTCACTTACGATGGGCGTTGAAGCCCACCCCCCGCGCTACGTAGAATCCCAGGGGCCCGTGTGGGGGGCGCGTGAGCTCCACTGTTAGCGTCGAGTCCTGCTCGTAAGAAACGATGCGCGCGATTGGTCGAAAGTGGGTTGGGGCGTCTATCGGCAGGGAAACCGCACCGACGTCTCGAGGCGACTTTGATGACGTCATCGACGTGCTGCTTGAACTGCGACCCACGCGCCGGCTGGAAAAGGAAAACACGAAATTACATTTAAAACTCTATCAACATTATCGGCTTAAATCTCTCGTCATCAACCCTGTAAGCCAGAAATCAAAGACTTACAGCCCAGAGCTCCCCAGGCGAATCATAAAAGGTGACTAAAGGAGGAGAAACGGTTCCTGTTAATTGCCCCGAGACACTGAACCGGACTGTAATTGTCTAACTACAGTGTTTGCTAGCATAGCATACTTGCATTCAAATATGTGAATGAAATTCAGAAACAGTGCAAAGTTTTCTTCCACAATAATGTAGCTGGAACAGTTTTGTAAACTCTTCCTTCGGTCTTCCTCTCTAAAGAGCTCTATTCAAAAGCTCTCCATAACACAATATTTGAAAATACTTAAACCATGAATATTCTCTCGAAATAAAAAACTTGTAAAAAGCTGACCGGTGGGGCATAGTTTGATCCGGTCCATCTGATTGGTCCGCGGCGCTCTTCTTTCTGCTTCTTGACCCAAATGCCGCGCGGAACGAAGAACTCCGAGTCCGCGTGATCCGACGCGACCCCTCTGACCCTTCGGAGGGGCTCGAATCGCGCCCCTCGCGTTCTTGATCCAGTTCTTGATTCCCAGTCTTACGTGAACGAGAATTATTTCGCCCGTCAGTGACGTTAGCTTCCATAGAACTGTCATCTAGCCCTAAAATGTAGAGACCATAGAGACGTTCAATGAGTGTAAAGAAAAAGAAAAAAACCTTATTTATACCCTAATCATAAAGCAGCATTTGCGCTTCAATCATAATGAAAAAAAATATTGCACAATCTACACCATAAATTCATTTGTAGATAAATTCTAAAGTGAAAAATATTCTTCATTGACTTTTAATCCACTATTTAACCATCTACCATGTGTCTCGTCAAGCACAAATAATATTTAAGGGCCAATCGCGTCAAATTCAAATTTGCATGGATGTCAATTTTATTCTCTAATATTTCTGTGCTAACATCAGATACAGAAAAATGACATTAATAAAACGTAACAAACTATTTTTTAGTATACATTAAAGCCTATTGATCCAAGTGGTTACAATTATAACTATAATCACTACAATCAATTCAATTTGCATAAATTGAACATAAATAGGGCCTACAATAAGAATTACAGCAGCAGTCTCAGATTTCTGAAATCCTACCCCGCCCTTTTCGTTCCTGTTCCTGATCCCTGTGTCTCGTCGAGGGGGCGGCGCCAGGGGGCGCCAGTGCAGAGGGGTCGATGACCTCGACACTGAGCACGCGCCTGATGCGTGACCAACTGCGCGAGAGACTGCGGCGCAGCGTCGCGCCGAGTCTGCGAGACGTCGACTCGTTCAGCCTGCACGGCGCACGACATTCTTCATCCCACTCAAACCATGGATAGAAGGGCCGTTAAAAGTGCTGCCAGCGGGACCGAAGGGACCGCCAAAAGTGCTGCCAGCGGGACCGAAGATGGGGGAGATTTTTGGGATTTAAACACCTCCCATAAATGAATAATTTTTTTGACATAGTGGGTTTTTATTAAAAAGTTAAAATCTTCCTCTAAATTTCTGAACTCCCTAAATTACTGTCAAATAAGGATCTGGGACTGGTAAAGAAGAACAAGCACTGGATGGTCAAAAATCAAATCCAGAAATAAAGTACAGCCTATGGACGGTTTTTGAGAGTCTTGTTAAAATTGTTGCTGGTGCCATAAGTGCCAAGATGTATGATTCGCTGGCTTGTCAAGTCTAAATACAATTTTATTGGCAAAATTCAAATCAGACTTTTGATTGCTAAGCTGAATTTATCAAATCTAGCATAATGTAAAATAAGTATCTAACTAGAAATAACTACAGTAGTTGAGTCTAACTACCTGTAATATGCCTTCATGGTTTCAATAGGTCGATCAAAGTATCAAATCATGACCTTCAACTCACCCAACGTTTGTTATATTTTGCATATGCTAATATTTTGATTGCAGTTTTATTGCTGCAAAGTTAATTTTTATGAAAGGAAAAAGGTGCGCACGAAAACTCACCGTTCGTCCAAGGAAAACTTTGGATGCGGGTCGGAATCATCAAGGTCGTCAGACTGATCCCCCTCCTCCCCGCCTTCCTGGCCCCTTGCTCCAGAACCCCTGCGTGATGCGGTATCAGGCTCTCCTGGTGCAATAAGAAAGAAATTAAAATAAGTATTGTTGAAAAGTTCAGGAAAACATTCAGTAGCAAAAATAACCTATTTAGAAACAGCATGGGACGGAAATAGCCAACAGCAATTCTCTAATAATTTTCTCAGCTGAAATGATTTTCTGCATACATTCGTAGCTTGTGTTCGTCAGGCATCAGCGGCTGCAAACTACATCAAATCCAGTGGCAAGATGGCGGCTTTAACAAATCATTTCCCCTAAGGCCGCTGACTGACAAAGCAAGGTCCAGTTCTTGTTCTGAAGTCTTTGGAAAACTTCTCACCGTGCAGATCCAGACTCAAAGGATGCGACGCCAGCGATGTGTTCAACAGAACGATGCCTCCTGGAACGCTCTCCGACGTTCTTTCCTTTCTTCCGTTGTCGGAAACATCGAAGGAGCTTCGACTCTTTTTCCGACCGTTCTTCAACCGCTCGCTGGTGACTCCCTGGGGGCTCGACCTATCCTCGGTCACGTCTCGACCTTTGCTCCATGGCATCAGGAAGGATTTCTTGGATTTCTTTGAGGTGTTCTTGGATCCGGAGACGACGGATGTTTCGATGTCTGGCGGTGGGTCGGAAGTGTCGAGTGTAGACGATGGATCAGCTGCCTGCGAGGTGGCTGCTACTGCTGCTGCTGCTGTTGCTGCTGCTGCTTTACACGACTGCTTGATGCCTAAAAACGCAACGTCATAAACTAGTAAGACTGTAAGTATTCTGAAATTGAATTTGATAATCTACACCAGCGAATTTGATGCATTTATAATATTCGTACAATAAAAAATTTGTAATCATATTATATTCTGCATTCAAAAATGAAAACAGTATCAGTATTTTATATAATTAAATCAATATAGGTCAAAGATTAACCTCAATTTGATTTTTGAGATCCTTTACACAGTGTCAACATACCTCACCAAATACATATTTTACGATATAAATATATTGTTCGTTATTACCAATTTATGCTATTTACAATTAAATGAGATATACACGTGTAGAATTGGAGAAAGTGCTGCAACATAAATTAACATTTATAGGATATAGTAATATCAAATAACACTAATAAATAAATTAATAAATAAAAACAATAGTACAGCACCACCCAACATGGAATCAATATAAGAGGTACTCCAGTTCTACCCGGTTTTGGTAAAGGTGGTTTAGACTTCACTTGACTTTTCGCACTTCCAGCTCCATTCATCTTCGACGCCTTTTCCACACCACGTCGTTTTGGCTGCGCCTCCTTCAACGCTCTTTCCTCTACTCCATTCCCCCGCGGCGACGAAGAATCTCCCATCGAATGTCGATTATCCCCAGTTGATCCTCGAGCATCACTAGGGAGCTTGTAGTCGTCGAGGTTAACGTTGAATTCAGTCTCACAGGCCATGTCTCGCACTTCTGGTTTAGGGATTCGGCTCACTCGCGCCATCGCACTTTTGCTCAGCGCTTCGTGTGAAGTGCGGTTGCTCAATGGTTCATCAAAAGTGCGGAAGTCATTGTACGCGTTTTTGATTGGTGTCTCATGTACAAAGTCATTGTGAATCAAAGGTTTTGTGGATGGCATGCTGACTGCATCAAAGTCACTACATGCTGCAAATTCTGCGGATTGATTACATTCAATAAAGTAGTGATTTGTGCCAGATTCTGTGGAGTGATTACGATCAACAAAGTAGTGATTTGGATCAGATTCTGTGGAGTGGTTCAGTAACAAGCGATGCGACTGCTGAACATCACAATTCTGCTGAAGCAGAGGCGTCCGGTGGAAAGAATATTCCGGAAAAAATTCCGACGAGGATTCCGGAAGAGATTCAGAAAAGCGTTTCGGCAAAGATTGCGGAAGCAATTCTGTGAAGAACTGCGGCTGCGTGACGTCACGTGGCGCTTCCACGCACGATTGACTTTGCTTTGAACGGCGAATGGAAGCACGTGGTGGAACGTTTTGAGAGACCGCTTCTGAAGGCGGAACATTCTGAGTATTTCTTGAGAACAAATTAGACGGCTGTTGTTTGGCAAACGATGATGAATATGCGTCTTCACAGTTAGAGAAATTTCCGCATCTATCGGTATATCTCAGTGCATGATCAGTCGCATCAAAGTTGTCCACCCCATAAGTCATGTGATTCGGAAAACTTTGAGAAGTATCCCACTCATGCCCTACACTATCATCGCGATTCACTGTTGAAGCCGCATCGCTTCGAGTGTTGTCCGTAGATTCCGGATGCGACAAAAACTGTTTTGAACGACGCACTGCGGCTCGAGGCGGAATACTTCTACTTGTTTCAGAATCCTGCCTATCCCGACTAGCATTCGATCGACTAGACAACTGTTCCGAGTAACCCCAATCATTGTTAACGCCGCCGCCCGTAAAATCAAGTTTTTCTACCCAGAAGTCTGAAACATCGTGACTCAACGTAATCGGAATCGTCTCGCGTGTATTGCGATTCTCGTTCCAATCGCTCAGCGGCTCCGGATTTCTCTTCGGCGCCTCGAATCGATAGAGGGCACTCGCGCGCTCCTTCTCCTCCCGACTAATGGACCTCCGCGACGAGTTTTCTGTCATTAGCCGCGGAATGACAACAGGAGCTCGGACTAAACTCCCTGAAGCGTTGCTTGGCTTATCGCGTTGTTGCCGCATGGGAGCCTTGGACTGACCAGTTATGGATTGAGCAATCTGGGACTGACCAGCCTGGAACTGACCATTCTTGGACTGACCAGCATGAAACTGATCAGCCTGTCCATGTATCTGAAGTAATCCCAGCGGAATTTCCGACAGTCTCGCCTTGCGATTCAGAAACTCGGCGGCAATAGGAGGTGTTGAGGCTCTGGGGAATGAAGCGTTCGGACGCTCGATGAGCTTGAATGGCTTTCCATGCTGATCCAAAATTACTCCATGGTTGTCCTTCGATGGCTTATGGTCGTCATTAGTTGTCCTCATTCCGTGATTATCACTAATTGTCCTCATTCCGTGATTATCACTAATTGTCCTCATTCCGTGATTATCACTAATTGTCCTCATTCGACGGCTATTAGTAACAGCCCTATGATCCTCAGATATGTCCTCATCACCAGTTCCCTCGTCCGATACGCATTCTTCTGGCGATAAAGTCCGAGCGTACGATATCAACCGTAGGACCCCCCCATTCTGTCTTCCATTTTCGCCATTCTTCTTCATCGAAGAACGCCCTCTGGAGAACGAAGAACGCGGAAGAGATTGCTTCGCGAGGTGAAAACTTTCGCGGTTTGCCTTCAGGCGTTCGCTCAGCGTGACGTCATCCATGAAGATGGATTTATAGGTCAGATCAAATGCTAGCAGTGATCTGATTCGCTGGAGAAACTTGAGCTCTTATAGATGCATCTGCAATAATACTAAAATCTCGTTAATTCAATTCAGAAAATTATGAAAACCACACGAATGCGAAGCGCCTATGTAATTAAGTCATATCATGCGCTCAGCTGTTTTGTAATGAAGTATGGCCAAAAGAAATCGGAAGAAAACGTGACGATAGAGAATGAGCTAGATTATTAAACATTTTTATTTTACTGGGGTTACATTAAAGAGCCATATTAGGAGTGCATTGCCAGTAATAGAGTGCCTTAGCTGTAACATGTAAGCTAGCTACAACCCAAAGGCCAGAATAGCATTGTGACCTTGCTATTGTTATCGAAAAAAATGATTGATACAGTGAGAATTAATTTATGGCTACAGTGGCCTACTATAGCAAAAATGTCTACATGGTCTTCATGCACAGCTAAACTACTAGTCCATCTAAGAACCCTTGAAATTTAGACTTCATCATTGTTAAAGGTAAATGTTGTAAGTTCTCCAAAACAGTGTCTCAATGCTAAGCCTATAGAAGCTGTAGCGACCATACATGTATAGTAGGCTGTGTTAGCTAAGTTTGGCTATAAAAAACTTACCAGCTAAGTAGCATCGTGGAATTTTTGAAGACGTAGAATCGTAGATACACGAACACAAAAAGACGCTGCTGATGTCATGCGTTAGTTAACGCATTGCAATTATTTCTTTGTCAGCACTGCAGGCTAAACTTTAACATCTCTATTCAGATATTTTAACCTAATTCCAATGCAAAAATACATTAATTTCATTTTTTGCGACTAGAGCGGCAAGAGATTTAAAATACACTCATATCGCAACGTTGTAAAGTTGAAAAACAATTGATTTGAGCGCAAAACGACAGACCTCTCAGAGCGCAGGTGGTTCTCAATCAATATTGGTATTGCACAGGTAGATTGCTAGCCTATTCAGCCATTTGTCCTGCAGTAGGCCTAGGCTGGTTGGTTTCCAGGTAAACTAGAAATGGTCTAGTGCTCACCAAGGGACAGTCAACAGCAAATCGTTTCGCGTGATACATTACATCCCAGCCTATGATAATTTAGAAGGAAAGGAACGAGCAGAAAGTAAATTAGAAAGTAAATTAGCAGAAAGTAATGAGTGGTTGCCAGATGGTTGGCGCTAAGAGAGAGTGATGCCGTGTCAGAGACGCTCACACGAAAGCATTGTCGTATGACATGCGCATCATTTTCCATTGCTGGTGTTTTTAGACCAGATCTGTTTTTTCTCCATCAGTTTGGATTGTCTGATTGTCAGCGAACTATATCAGTGCTGCCGTGATGAAAAATATCGTTTGTTGTTTTTTGTAGGATTGCTCACAGTGTTGTTAGCAGTCTGTAGGCGTCCCCGGTTTAAGAGAAAAATAAGCAATGACTGTTACCGATCAGTGGTGTA
>JAQIWG010007609.1:0-12155 GCA_034695025.1 Chamaedrilus cognettii
TTTTCCATCTCCGTTTGCATGACATATTCTTGGTGCGTTAAAAGTGCAATATACATACATACATACATACATACACAAGTTAAGTGAAATTTATCGTGTTAGAAGAGAGAGCAAAACCTGAAACACAAAAAATGACATAGCCAAATGGTAATCAATACCAGCATAACTAGAAAAAATTAATTACTAACCAGAGATGTTGCTATCTTGTCCATGTTGCTCACTCACGGTTTTCAAGAAGCTCCCCTATTATGAATGACGAGAGCCCAAAAGGACAGCACGGAAGCTAGGTGTCCCTAGACATATATCAGCCTGGTTCAAGACCGACTCTGATTAAATTAAGGCAGAGCTGTCCGGAGCGTTTTATCCTCATTCAGAGGCCAAACTCCCAGTTTAGCGGCCGTCCGGCAGGTAGTCAATCATTTAGTCGGCTGTAAGGGGCTCTAATTACCTACTTTAGCGTTTAACCCGCTCGGGATAGGATTGATCGACTGTCATTGACGCCACTGCTTGGCGTAATTATATCACTAGATTTAGGGATATTTTAGTAAATGAGGGATCTGACTTTTAACACAATCCCAGATACTTGGGACATTGTTACATAACACGATGCATCTTAAAATGAGGTCTTGGGCTTTTTTGCAAATAACGAAATCTAGTGACATTTTTCTGAGATATCGTACCAAGAATCTAGGCATATTTCATTTGAAACTGCTGGTAGCACTATCCTCTACAGGGACTACTTATGTGTCTGTGGAGCAAGATCTGGTAAATTTGAAATCGATGCCCTTTAATGTTTTCCACTCTGAAATGCACATCTCAAATAAATGCCAATGGTAATGAATATTTCCTACCCAGGAACGCTCAAGGCTATTAAAACTCCTGTTATAGCAACTGCAAGTTGATTCCTTATATCCGTACCCACCATTGCGAGTTAACCTCGAGTTGGTCAATCGACGAGTTGAGCGTGACTGTTGTCAATCTCCTATGCCTAGCGTGACGTCACACAATCCGCCGATTGAGCCAACTTGAGGTTAACTCGCAATGGTGCATACCAATATAACTGTAACGTTTGCAGGCACTGAACCGCTTGACCTTTGTTTGCTGATTTGCAAAATCGATCTGCCATTGGGTTGTCCTATATAATTTATACTACTTTATTGTTTGAATTCAGTTCTTGCTCGCCGAGCATGATCTGAACAGTTGGCTAGACATCAGATGACCTCACCATGTTATGTTTGAGTATTGTGTAGACGCCTGGAGCGAAGAGGTCGAGCAGCGCCTGCGAGTGAAGACTGTGCCTGCCATGCTGCAACGACACATCATTACGACATAAGGCCTGTTTTGATCTTACCATTATTAGTATTGTTAGTTGTTATTATTGATTTAATTATTGACTGGGATCAAACCGTCGAGCCCATTATGCGCAGAGGTCTCTAGGATCCATCTTGATCCAACGTGAATTCAATATGTGCATGTATGTATGTATGTATATTGCACTTGTAACGCATCAAAAATACATGCAAACGGAGATGGAAAACATCATTTGCATGAATCGTAGGTGAAAATATAGTTAGAAGTAGTGAACAACTTGTTATCAGCAGCAACTTTATACTATTCAGCATTTGTTGAATAAATATATTCCACGGCTTAAATTTTAAAATAGAGAGATGTTAAATAGACCATAAATGATCAAATCATGTCGGAATACAAAACTGACCAAGCTGAAGAAGTCGCAGAGAAAGGGAGAAGTCTGTCCGCAGTCGAGCAGCGGCGCCATAGACAGAATAATCTCACTGCGCGCTGAAAGCTTCTGCGTCTCTTGGTCCTATAAAAAGAAGCGCCTCGATTGCAACACCCAATAGCATAATCAACCTAAAAATAACCTAAATGTTAATTGAAACAATCGCGCACTGTTTACGGCTATTCCGCGCGTCGTTGTTATCCGATAATCATTTCGAAGCAAGCATATTGCCGGGTAAGGATTTGCGAGAGTCTAATTTATGACCCGGCCGTCGATCCGTCGGATGACAATAAATTTTCGTTCGGCCACACATCGACGAAATGACCGCGAAATGGCGCTCTAGTGCCGCGAGCTTCGTTTACTTCATTACCGCTGCGGGACAAAAGGAGCTTCAGCGATTTCTGCTATTTTTGTACAGCCGAGGCTGCCGTACCACTATCAAGCGTGCAAGCTCACCACCGTCAAGCATGCACAATTTTAGCACAGTTGCATAAGACGGGCAGGTCTATGACATTTACAAATCCACTTACAAGCAGTACCGGATTTTCATATGGGGCACACGGGGCACGTGCCTCGGGCCTCCACAAACAAGGGGACCTCCACAACGCAAAGAAGGGGGCCTCTGCAAATTTGTACAGTATTGCTGCATTTCTAGAATGCAGTTACAAAACAGCGCTGAGGCAGCGGTACGCATAAGAATATTTTTTTGCGAGGTATCTTCGTCAGCACTCCCCCCGCCCGTCCTTAAGCTAGTTTGAAAAGGGAAAATGAGGGCCTCCGGAGAATTTGTGCCCCTCTTTTGGTCTAAATCCGGCACCGCTTACAAGTATATAGTCGAGTATAAAACTAATCAGGTGTATAACACCTTGTATGCTTTTCAGATTTGGACAGCAATCTCAAAAAGTAAAAAATATATCGATGACAGTGGTGTTCAGCTACATTGCTCCACTGACGAAGCCCTAACAGCAAATGTTTCGAGTGCAGAGAGACTACATAGCAGCCTGAGCTCAATTTAAAAGCTCCAGATGTCAAGTAGGCCTATCCTTGTACCTCTCCCCCTAATCCAATAATCAAACTGTGAACCAACGAATCAAAATAATAATTTCTCAGTGCAATATAATATTGCGTCTACACCATGAAATTTCAAAGTGTTAATTAATTCTAAAACTTGACAAAAAATGGTAGACGATAGATGATGAAAATTTAGGGCCAGCCGTCCCACAGCTTTCTACCAGTTCCTTGCTAGGCCGCGGACTCGGCGCGGCTGCACGGCCGGAGGACTCCACACATCTGTGTTAGTGGGGTTTAAGACTTTTTCGACCATAAAACCGAAGTGTGTGTGCGCCAGTGAATCATAAATGATATTCGACCTGCAAAATCGATGCTCGATGTCTTTAATATCAGAATCCCTTTAAAAACACCAATATCAACATTTATTTAACACCTCATTGTTTTTTTTGCTGTGTAGCGAAGAAAAATCCTGAAAAAGGCTTAAAAATAGCGCCATCTTGCTAACGCATTTTAACTAAAATATCTTGTTAGGGGTCGCAAAGTCCCAAAATCGCTAAGTTGCGAAGTCGCCAAGTTGCAAATTGCAATTTAACTAAAATACCCGACTAGGGATTAATGCGTCACATAAAAGTGTTTAACTTTAGTTTTACCTCACGCAGTAAGGCTGATACGACGTTCAGCGCGCAGACCTCAACGCTTTCGTCTTGCAGTGGAGACGACGCAGTGAGATTGACCAATGTCTATGAACAACAGCAGCAGAAACAATTCATAGGCTGCATTTTTCATCCAATGACTATCCATCAATCGTTTTGTAATTAATTTAATCCTTGCTTTAAAAATCTAAAACATAAACAAGAAACAACCAGAAAAAATGAGGGGAGGGGGGTGAGTTATCGAGGAATATTAAATCATTGTAACGATCAACAAATATGGGGTGAATGTATCGTTTGACGGTGGGTCATATATAGTGAAAACTGCTTGCATTTAAAATCGACTTGCAGCAAACTGTAGCAGACAAATATATCGTTTTAAAATTTGATCACATAATAATTATTATTATACTGGATAGTTAAAGATGCCATGCCCTACGCACCTACACACATTACTGCACATTATACACTTCTTCAATTAATTATTACAACAGAACCGCTGACACCGTGCGCTAGGTTTAGGTACACAATGCCGGTAAAACAATATCGATTCATGACAAATGACTCGCTGTAGCAACTCCCAACGGAAGGAAAAGGGGTGGGGTACGTGGAAGTTACACCGTGGACTGAATGCCGTGGACCGAATCACATTCGTGCGCCCTGCAGGAGAGCGTGCGTTCGATAAAGAGTGCCCAACTGGGAACGAGCTCGTCGTCGTTAATTGGACCAAGACACAGCCGCGCTCCAGCCGCTTTACACTCAAGGCCTCTTGCATAACGTCGAGACAAGTACCGGTAACATCGGCACCGTTAGCAGGCGCACCAACTCCGCACCTACGATTCAAGCAAACGATGTTTTTCCATCTCCGTTTGCATGACATATTCTTGGTGCGTTAAAAGTGCAATATACGTTATACATACATACAACTCGCATGCAGATGTATTTTTAGAGTTGGTCTCAAATTGATGCTAAACCTAGTCGACTAACATTAACTCAACCCTGAAATGAAATATATGTGGAACACTCTTTATGGTGTACCGGTGGTTTCAGCTGCATGTATGCTTACAATGTAAGCGAGCAATACAGCGTTCGAGCTAACAACGCTGCATCGTGAAACTCGTAATTTGAGGTTTGATTTGCAATAATGATCTCGGTGCTATTGCGAAAGACCGTAAAATTTTCATGCATACGCACCATGCATGAAATTTACTCCCCAGTAATTTTCAATTTCTAAATGCTAATAGAAAGATGCCCTTTACACATATTTTGGAAAAAAATACTAGCCTAGATTCAATCTGTAGCGAAAATACAGCCGCAGCGACAAGGCTAAAAGCACTGCAACAGCGTACTCAGCAGCAAGCTGAAGCGGAAATCAGCAACAGTCAGCCGTTCTAAGCAGCCTCATTTCGTTCTTCAGCATGCGCCATGAGTTCGTGAATATGCCGAAGCGACACGCACGACGCAAAATAACAGTAATTCGTAGCAGCAGCTCAGCAGCAGCAGCAGCTCAGCAGCAGCAGCAATTCAGCAGCAGCAGCAGAGGTACATGTAACGATGTGCATGTTCATGTAACAGCACATTGCAACAAACCTAACGCCAATGCCTCATTCAGAGAGCAATGAAAAAGGCACACATCACAAATGTTTTGAAGTACTGATGTCAGAAAATGCTCAGATTCCTCACTTAAGGAACGGGCTAAAGGGATTCAAGGACGTGTTGCGTAATAGGACACAAAACTGCCACCGTGGAAACTTACAAACAGACAAAAGACAATTCTAGAAAGCTACTTGACGTTTTGAAACGTTTATCAATTTTACATCTTGTGTTGCTCACATCCCTTTTGTCTATCTTCGACTGAAACGACTTCTGGATCTCCAAACAGTTCCTCTGCATGCTTTACTTTTAGCTTTCAGTTTTGTTCTGTGCAAGATAGCCGGCACAGAATCGCTCCCCCTTCTTTAGTCTTTAGTCTTCCTTAGTCTCCTTCTGCAAGCTTTCATACGTGCAAGCCTGGCATTTGAACTAGAAACAGTAGGTCTGCCGTCATTGAAGCTTTTAAAGAAAGTCGACAGGTCTTCCTCTTATTTCAAAGCCATGCCTGCACCAGGGGGAAGGAGCAGATAGATATATAGCCGGGAATCCCCGGGGATTGAACGCGAACGGAGCCGAGAGCGCAAGTGGCGGCGGCGCCCTGAGGATTTACCGCCAGGGGGCTGAGCACAACGGGACTGGACACGTGACCTCAATCAGGGGCGAAACAGGATAATTGTAGGAGAAGGGATCAAATCTAAACAACCGAGAATATCAGATCATTCGAAAAGTCACGCATTTTTCGGAATGGTACAATAATGTAGGCACATGGCATAATGTATCACTTGACGGTACCGGTAAGTTTAATGAAGACTGCTTGCATTATAGACTGGACTTCCAGCAGATCGAAGGGGACAAATATACATCGTGTTCAAAACACGTATTTAGGCAGCTGATATTAAATTATTTTAGTCTTTGGAATGGAATTCAAGAGACATTTACAAGATTCATTACCATTGAGGCCAACAAAGAATGCGAACGAGCGAGAAATACAATTTTGTAGCTGCCACAAAATCTCGAGCCAACTCCTCACTTCGCTTCGTCGCGGAGTCGAAGAATCTTTACTTGTAAATTTGTCTCCACAATTTCTTCTATACGGACCGCAGTTCGGCAGAGTTTGAATTACCGAGAGTGGGCTTTCGAGCGAGCGTTGCGGAGCAGAAAATTCCAGACGCAATGAATAAGGAATCTACGAACAGCGAGCTGCGCGATTGCGTCACGTTTGCTGCTTTTCCTTACGCGCATAGTTCATTTATTTTTTCGTTGACGTGACGCAACAGTGATATCAATACCGTAATGGCGGCTCCCGCTGCCTAATCAATTGTTTTCTTTGTCATTATCATGATCAACGTTTGACCATGGCTGGCAATATTGCGCGGATTAGACTCCGAAGAATAATTTTTTTTTGACAATATTGAAAGGCAACGTTTGGCAATATTGGGTGATATTTAGCAACGTTTGACCGTGTTTGCAATCCAGTTTGCTCCAGTCAGACTCTGAAGAATATAAATTTTTTGACAACATTCAAAATACCGTAATGGCGGCTCCCACTGCCTAATCAATTGTTTTCTTCGTCATTATCACTCAGTATAATTTGAATAAGTGACGCTTTTGCGCACGCGCAAGACAATGATCTGAAAAATTAATGAAAACCGTCGATAAAGTACGTTGCATGGCATGCGTCAATTTTGTATAGCACATAGGCATACACATAGATATCACCTTCATACTCTAGATATATAAAATAATACAATAACAAATTCTTTGAGGACTTCATCATTTCGTCAATGCAGCCTAAATTTAGCATTCAAAGTTTTGTAATCATTATTCTGTCTTCAGTCAAATTTCTGAGAGTGTTTCCACGCCGCACGCGCAAAGTGCATTGAACTTTCTTCAAATTGTGCACAAGCACTAAAATTGTGTGTATATAGAAACTACTAAATAGCCTGTCTATAAGCAGATCTAGCAACTAACTACAGCACTTTGGTAAAACAGTGCTCTGGAAGGGCCCTCGATAATTCACTCAGCTACAGTGCACGCGTGTCTAAATGCACCCAAGGCAGAATCTGTCCCCGACAATCCGGATCCATAGTATCGTGGTTCGGAAGTGTCTCTTTTTCTTCATATTGGCATAAGAGGCTCATACGGCACGCGACGAATCGGGGAACACAATGGTGTTCATTGACACTAGATGGCGCAGTGCAACTATGATCA
Organism: Chamaedrilus cognettii; assembly: GCA_034695025.1. NCBI lineage: Eukaryota > Metazoa > Annelida > Clitellata > Enchytraeida > Enchytraeidae > Chamaedrilus > Chamaedrilus cognettii. The sequence goes on from JAQIWG010007609.1 coordinate 7,207, forward strand.
GCATGCCAGGGCGCATTGCTAGGACATTTATGATTAGAAAATGGTCACTCTGTTATTCAATGCACATGTCTGGCTTGACGGAAGTTTCTGAGGCCGTTCATAGCAACGCATATTCTTTATGCAGCTCTGCCATTAGTCTACTAAAACTGCACATAAAAGAATTTTTTTTTGAGGACGGAGTTCGTTTCCATTACTACTAAATTATGCGGGATAATACTCGTGATGATAAATATCGATTATTTCGTACTGCATCTTTGACTACAGCACATTTTCATTACAATTTAGTGCACCGATATACATTTAGTGCACAAAGAGACATCAACAGTGGACACTAGAATAATTTTGCCACACAAAAAGGACCTACGGCATATTATATTCCAGACTCATACCAAATGCAAACTCATAATTTTAAATCGTAGTCTAGACGACTCGGTTTTCGAAATGGAATGCAAGGAGGCTTTTGACACGATCGCTGTTAACAGGTATAGATTCAATCTAATGCAGCCTGTACACAACCAAAAAGTGTCATCTCAAAATATGTTTTAATGGAACTTTTCATTATCACTAAGATCAACCTATAGAACAAACGCTTTAATGCAAAGATGCAAACATCTGAAAGCAAATACAACTCGGTATTTCATGGAGCGATAGTTCTCTGTATTCTTCTCACTCCCACTACTGCTAGCCTACATATACATCATCTTTAAGAAGGTCGTTTAGAGAAAAATAATGGTAAAGAGGATCAGAAATAAAGGATCAGAAATAGAGGATCAGAAATAGAGGATCAGAAATAGAGGATCAGAAATAGGCCAATGCTTATCCGAGGATGATCCGAGACCGGATATAGTCTGTTACCCCGAGGCTGAATAAAGTCTATTAGGCCGATATATGAAGTCAGAAACCACGATACAGATGAGGAGATGTAAATCCGGAAAGCGAATTTTCACTAAGTGCGCACGTCACTAGCAGACGTGCATAGATGGATTACTTTCTCTCCGCCTGTGCTGCGGCGTGCAGCAGCAAATTTCCTGTTGCAACACGAGTTACTCAGCACTGTGACAGAAAGCAAATATCATCTTTTGAAAGTCATTTTAAATCTAATGCCATTAATTAGGAGCAGTTTATCGAAAATGGCACACGAGACAGAAGAGGTCGACTTATTAAACATATGACACTTTCAAATCAAATCAAATCCTTTGAAATCAAATCAATTCATATTTCATGTCAAATCCAAGTAAAATGTTTAGGCCTATATATATATATATATATATATATATATACACACACACGAGACGGAATAAGTGTGATATGTTTAAGATATTGACTCGGGCTCCGAGCGGAGCTCACTTTGTTCACGAATGCAACAATGCTGGGAAAGACCTCGTGCGTCACGAAGTCACGGCAGATCTGTAGCCAGACTATGATAATAGACTATACCTTCAAAATCAATATGAAAACACACTAGCTAGCGTCTAAAAATGTGTTTTTTTGATAACAGTGGTTGACGAAATTAGACTTAGATCATAATTTATCATACCGAAGTACCATTGCCATACTATTCCAAAGTACGGTACGATTGCCAACCGATAGTCAGCTTTAAGTAGCTTAACGCAGATTTGCATGCAACTTTTTTATTTATGTAATGCATCATGTACTTGCATTAAACTCATCGTGAGCGTCCTACGTTAAAAAACCGAGCAGCAGAGTACAAAACTCGTCCACTGTAGAAGATCGCAGCCGTTTGACGCAAATGCTGAAAACAAAGCCGTATACCCTGTTAGATATAAATCATCTGCAGGACGCAACGCGCTCCTGCTCGCTATAAGGGCCCTGCTGAGGCCTAATGATCGTACAGACGACCGTCGTTTGCTGTCGTTTACTGTTCTTTCATTATTCATGCAAGGCAATAATAGGATCGAAGCCATGGCATGGGCGGATGATAATTATGAGTATGGCATATGATGATATCATATGAGCATCTGCAGGACTGCAACACGTTTAATCCTACAGTGACTGTCAACTGTCGCGATCCTTTGTGCATGCTCAGCTGCTATAGACCGACAGAATGGGATAGAAAAATAATTCGATTTGAATGAATGAATTAGTGAATGAATGCATTTGTATATTTCCAGCGTGTTTAGCAATATTCACACGCTCCATAGTACACGTGATTTTCCAGTATGAGCGTTATATTACTTGAACTGTAGACATGCAGGCCATGCGGGCACAAACCCAGAGCGTTACAGCAGCCAATCCCTTCAGTATTTAAACACGCTTAGCCTAGGCCTATTAACAAGCTTTCGGTCTGGTGGGCTATTTTCATTTTATTCTTATTTTTACTAATTTTATAGTGCCATAGTTCTCTATTATAGGCTACGATACTGCGTTAATTTGAAGCCCTTCTCGAGCAGAACATGATTGACAGAAAATTAGGCCAAACGACTGCCAAGTTTTTGTTTCTCAATATGCGCTATTTCCGTTCTTATTTCTACCGTCTCATTCGCGCAATGACTGCCGTACAATCTACAATTTCCGCGGCGGCGCTATACCGTCGTTACGAAGGAGTGCTGCTTCAATCAAGACCGTGCTGCTCAGGCGACAGAACGCCTCGTTCTCGGAAAGAACAAACGCAGCAACGATTTTCTCCCAGGCCACGGCATCAGTGAAATGAGCAGTTTATAATTATGTATAGACCCATCGTGCAAAATTACCGCCCGCTTTACAGTGGGGGTCGGTAAAATATCACTAAATATATGTAGGTTCCGCGAAAACTATTGGGCGAAATTAGGCTTCTCCGCTTTGAAAAATAAATAAATGATACATTTCATGCACTTAGCCCTGAATGGCATGATGTACTGCTGCGACGTTTTCAATGAGATCGTCGCTTCTCTCTATACAAAACTAATAGTATCCGACGCTTTAAGCCCTTGCAAAAGATTTGTAAATATAAATTCTACTTGGTCTAGTATTATTGCGGGTTATCAATAATCACTACGCAATATGCAATCGCATTAAAATCATGAATTTAACATGACGATCTACTCAAAATTGCCTTTAATTTGCAAAAACGCCTTCAAAAGCTTGGGGAAGGGATCCCTAACTTTTCCAACTGTTCGCGCCAGCAGCAGCAGCTGCCTCGCTGGTGCCGCCGGAATCAGCCAGGTCGGATTCTGCGGATTAGGCCACGCCGTCGCAAACGAAGGATATTATCGGCAGAGGTGAGCCTGCGTGACCCGATCTCTTCCACATAGGGTCTACAGCGCCATCAGCCGACTACACTCCGCACCAATACCGCGCCATCGGGGAAGGTTCCAGAAATTATTGGTCGAATGGCGGGGAGGGGGGGGGTAACTCGCACCATACTTATTTCCTCCGATGCCTAACTCGCGAGCGGTGGGGGGGGGGGCCGCTGACCTAAATTTTTTGTCACACTACTGTCTTTACTTCACGAAACTTAACTCCGCATGCCGGAAGAGGGGGTGTGAGTGCTTGCCATAATTACCTTATTTAATTAATTAATTAATTAATTTTCGTTAATTATTTATTATACACGACTATACCATCTTCTGAGTTGTTAACCACTTAACCCCCCACCCCCCTCCTAAATATTGCATTAGCTCTCTTTCCTCCCTGCTCCCAATTTGTTTGTTTTTTATAACTACTGGGGTGACACTGAATAACGCGCGATGACACCTGATCAGCCATCGTATATCGTGACGCGATACAACAGTTAAGTGCGTTGTAAACTCAGGCGGAAGTTGTTAAATCTGGTTTAACTCCGATATCAAAAGTGAGCCTCCTATAGGCTATATTGACGCTGATAGACCTCTGCCGGCGACACCGGCGTGTGCCACTGACTCTATCAGTTTCGTGAGCTGTTACGTCTAGACTATTTTCCCTCGAAGGCAGCTATCAAACAAGTAGAGCTCATGAATTTTGCATCGTAGCAGGAACGCTTCGCTCCACGTCGCATTTCGGATAAGATCAGATCAGATCAAACCCGGAGCCTTGATCCACTGATGCCACTGCTAGGGATATATCTCACCAGATTCATGGATATTTCAGTGATTTATGGTTCTGATTTTTAAACGCAATCCCGCAGATATCTGGGGATATTTTGAAAGAAAATGAGCCGTTTTATAATGGGTGCTGGGCTGGGCTGGGCTTCATATTATTGCGATCTAGTAAAATTTTAGCTGAGATACCCAGAAGAGGGATATTTGACCCAATGGTATCTCTGTATTGATCAGAAAGGACTAGCGGTGTCCTACAGCTTGGAGGCGGCGACCCGTTCAGTCGTGGGTCACGTGAACTAATTATTATCGCCAGTAGGGGCTTAGTTTCATAAACTCCACGCGCAGCCCGTGTACTGTCTGTCGGGTTAGTTTCTGGAATTCAAATGCGGCGACAGAATCGAATTTTGAGTGCAATTCTCGCAATTTTTTGCAATTTGAGTGCAAGCCCAGGCATAACAACAGCAAATCCACCTACTTACAACCATCTAGCCTAAACTCAAATGTGTGCATACATTTATACGATGGGCACAAAAACGCTTCCCCGCCATATACTGCGATAGATGTAGATATATGTAGCCTATGTGTGTATGTTCTTTTATTTCAAGGACAAAGCACAAATAAAAACATCAATTCAAACTATAAATTAGGCCTATAAGAGATTAGGCCTGCTTGAAAAGGGAGACCAAAGGCCCAGTGGCACTGATATGGTTCCCATAAATGCTGGGCAGCCCGATACAATGGCAAAGGATGTAACAGAATCTGATTGAACTATTAATAGAATATGATTGAACTATTAATAAAATATGATTGAACTATTTTAATAGAATATGGTTGAACTATTAATAGAATATGATTGAACTATTAATAGAATATGGTTTAACTATTAATAGAATATGATTGAACTATTAATAGAATATGATTGAACTATTAATA
>JAQIWG010007610.1:0-12155 GCA_034695025.1 Chamaedrilus cognettii
TCCTTAACGACAAGACTTCCTTCGTTTTGACCGCTTCCTTCGTTTTCGCCGAAAGGTGTAATTTCACCATTAGTCTTCACGTGACGTCACACTCCAAAAAATACTGTCATGGCGGCGCCAACTGAAATCCTAAGCAACTGCATGCCTGCCTCGTTTGACTGATTAATTTAACTTATTATGGCATGCTAGTTAAACTTATTATGGCATGCTAGTTAAACTTATTATGGCATGCTAGTTAAACTTATTATGGCAAACTTATTATGGCATGCTAGTTAAACTTATTATTATTGAACGCGACGATTATAATCTACGCGTGCGCATCACTTTTTCTTTATTGAACTGAGGTGTAATTTCATTGTGAGATCAATCAATCCGTTCCCTACAGCCCCCCCTTCAGAGGCTTGGCCCCCCTTACCCTCGATCAGCCCCCATCTTCACCCTCAGGGGAGGGGCTTAGACCCCCTAAGCCCACCTCTCTGTAAAAACGTATGTCAAATAAACAAAAAATCACACTCGGGGAGAGCTTTATCCCCCTAAGCCCCCTGTCCCTGCGCCCCTGAGGCACGCTGCACTACTGTACAATATAAATGCTTAAAGTTAGACGTATACAATGTAAGATAGAGCAGGGTGTACTGATTGTATATCAGCTTCAGATAAAAATCACCAGACGGTATAACCGTAAATATTATCGTCAGCAGGCCAGAACTAACCCTCGGCGTTACCTCTCCGTCCTACATACATTAGGTATGCATGATTTAGACGAGCTTTACTGCCAAAAAGTGAACGTCGATTGTAACCTTGACAATTAATCATTTCAGTTTTGTTAGGTCTAGCGTAGCACAATTTTGTCAGTTTACGTTGTCAGGGTAGTTGAACTTGTGTGAGTTATTGGACATAAATTATTTCAGTGTTGTCAGCTTCGCTTGAAATGAATGAAATTCAACCGCCTTCGAGAGTTTTTGAATGCCAAAGTGGACAATGAGATTAAAAATCTGCTGAGTAACCAACTTCGACAAGTTTATTTTCGAACTCAATTTTGAGGGCCAATAATTACTGTTTAGTCGCAGTTTAACAATGTTAAAAATTAGTAACCATAATGAGTGAAAAAAATTCGTTCGTGACGTCTAAACCATTCACAGCGTTTAAATCCAGCACCTTTTCAAAGTTGAAATAAAGCGTCATTATTTCTTCAAACGGCGGAAGCAACTGCTATCACATTTCTGGGACTCAAGTTTATCATTTTTTTCTAATTTTTTTTACTTTCTCTAAGTTTTTCCTAATTTTTCGCCTCCGCCTAAGGACATTTAACATCGCATTCATGATTCACCTTTCCAACACACAAGGTCATCTTAACACCATATAGTCATAATGACCACCTCTCCGATATAATGATGAGCAACACATTTGAAAAACAATTTGTGTAGATCATATCAAGTGAAAACCTATAAAAAAGGACGATGCTCTGAACTGCATCATAAAATAATTTTTCGCCTAAATAACCAACCTTATGAATTCGGTTTCCATTGACTGAGTCATCGGAGGTGAACGCTGCGACGACTTTCTCAGCGAAGCCTGTTGAGCATACGCTTCGTACTCGCGACCCTTCGCGTCGAAGAACTGCCGCAGCGTCAACAAAGGCGCTCCAACGGAAACCAGCGACTGTGACGTCAGTATTAGAGGCCGTGACGTCATTCGTGGCGTCATGTTTCTAGGCCCTGACGTCATGAAAATTGATTCCGCCGATGTTGCGCAGAACGATGGCGTCATTAAGGCTTTGTTGTTTGACTGAGACACAAACGTCATTCGTGACGATGGTGACATCAATTGCGATGGTGATATTTCTGTTGATGATGTCATCATTGGAGATGCCGTCATAATCAAATTTGAATCACAAAAACCGACTTTCTCCGAACAAGCTTCAGACGTGGAATGGAGAGTGTCTATTGCTAGTGGGTGTGACGTCACTGTATCTCTAAGTGATTCAGAATGAAGGGCGCTATTCTGAAGTACAGGATCATCATAGTGGATAACCTTTCTCTTTCCGCTCCAAATGTGTTCAGGGCTGACTATCTCGCAGTTATTTTGTTGGACTTGACTCGAACGCCAGGTTCCTGCATCGTTTTGAGAGTTTTTCCTCGTATCTGCAAGAACACGTGAGCAGCAATATAAGCCATGAACGACAGAAACAAATAGTAACATAGTCAACTCTCGTAATACCTCATTGGTTTTGCTGCATGATAGTAAAGAAAGCTAATGAAAAAGGCTTCAAAATAGCGCCATCTTGCTTATGAAAAGTCTCGAAGTCGCAAAGTCTAAAAGTCGCAAGTCGCTAAGTCGCAAAGTCGCAAAATGCATTTAAACTAAAATATCAGACTATATTCGCGTTAATGTATCGATTGCGCAATAAATCTCAATTAGCCTACATGCGCATCTGATTGACTAAAAATGCAGAGTGCAATGCCACGGATTGCGCTTTGCGTCCCACGGATTACGGAAAGATCTCCCGGTAAGATCTTCTGGTAAGATGTGATGTAACTGCGCCTTAAGTCCGCTGTCGCTATCGACGATTCAAAGAAGTCATGTAGTCCTCAACGCATGACTTGCTACTGTACCCTTCGCGTGACTACCGATCAAACGCTTCAGTGATACGGGCATAGTGCGGCGAGCGCCTACAGACATCAAGCAGTGCGGAAACTGAAATTTACGATGACATCAGTTCTGTCGACAATATTCTACCGCTGCACAGCGTCTCAACAGGACAGCGACGGCTAAATCATCGTACAGGCATCAACAGGAGCTAAATCATCCTCGCACAAAACCAAGCCTCATCGGGCATTGAACGGGGGCGCATGCGAAACTGCGCATCAAGAAAGATTACGTTACAGAAAGTAAAAGGAAAAGTTTGACCTCAAAAACCGAACATTCAGTAGCAATTGGAGTTCGATGCTGCAATGCAGCATGAATCAATGGAATAAGACCTGTAAAAACACATGCGAAAAACGCCTTGGATGCATGTCTCTTTTATAATACAGCAGCACGTTTCTCTATCTATATCATTCCACGGGCAACCTGAAACCAAATCTCGTCGAAACATGAACTGTGCATCCCTGTCTACCTAACAATGACTGAATTGAAACATAAAGGACAGCACCTGCAGAAAATTTTCGATGTAAATAGTAATAAAGTTTTGTGCCTAATTATATAGGCAGTAGACCTAAATAGGCACAAGATGTTTAATTTTATTGTCATAGTCGGCGATCGGTTTAGCTACGGATGTTGCCAAATAGCGATGATTAATAGAACATTATTTTTTACATTATTTGGTGTGATTAATACTAATTGTTGTTTTAACGTTAGTTTCAAGGTCGCAGTAGGCTCTTTTACTGATATCTGGCCAACAAAACCATCAGTTCGGGTAAAGTTGGCGGCACAAGAAGTGGGGCTTGCTACAGGGCACACGCAGTACGCGCAATAAATATACAGTACAGACTGATGTATAGGCCTTTATGCTACACGCGTACAATGAAAGTTTACAAAAAACTTGTTTGCGCTACAACAAGCATTTTGCACCGAATTGTGTGTACCGGATATAGTGATTGTAGTAAGTGAGCGATTTTTTTTAGTGTTCTCCTGTGGAAACCTTATATGCGTTTTGAATCATGCGAATATTGTTACTCTGATTTAGAAAGTGGTCTTGCTATGCCGGTTCAATAAGTAGCTATTACATTGTATTGTGCTGTAATGTCATGTAGGTACAAATAGATGTAGATGTAAAAGTATACAAAAAAATTAACACTCAATCGATTTTGAATGTAGGCCTAGGCCACTTGGGTTGGATGAAGTTCAGAACAATCGTTTTTAACGAGTCAAAGCCCACGCCAACAAATTTTCAGCAGGCTACACGTTTTGTTAGGTATCGTGTTCAAGTCCTAAAATATACAGGTATAATTTCACTAATAATTGACAGCGACGCTTGCCACAACTATTAGTGCTTCGCACAAATTACCAAAACTTCCCATTGACCATTGACCGTTGATTTAAGCATTCACTTTCATAATTGTTAACAGCGCAGCGCCAAATTTTTTGTGCATACAGATGTGGCATATATTAAGACTTACTGAATGCACTGCATTAGCCTACGCATCAATTCTACAAATTTTAGACTTTGCTGCATTTTAGTGAAGAAAAATTATAAAAATGCTTCAAAATAGCGCCATCTAGCTAATGAATTTTAACTAAAATATCTGACTAGGGGTTGCAAAGTCGCAAAGTCGCAAAATCACAGAGTCGCACAGTCACAAAGTCGCTGAGTCCCAAAATGCATTTTAACTAAAATATCCAACTCGGGGTTAAGAAAAACTTCATATTCGCGACCCTCAATGAAGTGCAACAAAGCAATTGCAGGGGCGAACTAAATGCGTTAAATCGAGGGAGGGGGAGATTCCCCCTTCCAAATTAAAAAAGCGAAGAGGCGGAAAGGTTGACGACACTATAGCATTGGCCAAAAGTCGCCTTGAGACAATTTATTGGGCCTAAGTGCATACGAATTAATTCATAGCCCCGGGCCCCAGTAAGCCGCCGCGCATACTACGACAAATTAATCAAAACAAGGTTGTCACGAACCAGTGGTTCTATGCGTTGTCGCCCCAAGGGTCAAAATACAGAATTGAAACGCATTTTTGGATGTAGGATTTTAAGCAGCGTAAAGAAGGAATGGACCGATCGAAAAATAACAGAAACGTGATAATTATACGGGTCGACGTATGCGTGATAGATTCGCAAAAATATGAGCGGAATGCCACAACAATCACGTACAAAGCGGGTCCATATAGCGGCTACACTATACGCCTGCAAGCCGTTGAACAAAGAATTGGCCTGCAGCCCAGAGCCGTAAACGGCGACTAAAGAAGGGGAAGCGGTTCTGTGCCGGCTCGCTAACATACATTGTATAACCGGACTGCATAATGATAGTGCTACACACTAAACTACAAAAAATGCTATACGGTACACAGGCAGTAATATCTCCGCTTATAAATCGATACAGTTTCACTTAAGATTATGATAAATGAACGCAAATTAATTCCAAGCAAAGTTGCCAATTTTGAATAGCCTACAACAAACAATGTCTATGCACAGCAATCTTATGCATAGTGATATCATGGACTGGGTCTAAGACGCGTCCGGAGGCATCAAATGCAGGCTTAGGTCTAGAAGTAAAAATAAACAGGCGTAATCGTCTGAATGAATACTCTACAGTATTAAGAAAGATTTGCGTAGCGCTGTCTCGAAAGATAGTTTTTGAGGAAACAACTCTCCAAAAATCTTAAAAAAACGCTTAGAAAACGATCTACAGTAAACGGACAAAGTACGCCTTTAGGGTGTAGCTTCGGCCTAAGCACAACAGTTAGTTTACACAAAGGTTAGTTTTATTAGCGTCTAATACGCGCATAATTAGCGTTCGGTTCCAGCATAGACCCATAGATTTAACTTAGCACGCACCGCTATACGGCCTATACAATCAAACTATTGTCCATCAGCGCTTTGTGCGTTCACGCCGTCGTATAGGCCGTTGAGTTACTATAGGGTTAGCAAATAATGCTTATCACTCTCGATTATTCAATTTTAAAGCTAAACACGGAGCCTCAAACCGACCATTGGGGGTCCGGAAACAGCAATAGGGTAGGCCCGATCAAGAAAGGTTGTGTACGTTCAAAATTCTCAACGTGTCGCGTCAACAACGTATTAAACTCGGGCACACATTTCTGATCGTGAAAATCGTGTCCTGCTCGGCTATTTTGATAGCCCACATTATCACAAACGTGTCGAATGCTCTATAAGAAACGCTCTTTAATGGCCGCCTTCTTTCGCATCATATGCGATATCTTCACAAAGTCGTAGCCGTGTGTGAGCGCGTTCCAGTGAAAACAAGGATTACTTTTAAGGCCACCTGTCATTCATAAACTTCCTCGACAATTCTGCGGTCTACGCCAAATTCCAAGGGTCATACGACTCGGGCTACGTTAAACACGCGAGGATCCAAATGGTGGCATGTAGAATACGTGTTCAATATATACTTCGATTTGAGGATTTATATTTTATTGACCCTTAAAACGAATGTCGCTTTAAAAATCTTTCCGATTTCTAGAATTCATACAAAATTATAGGCCCTATTCTAAAAATATTCAGGCGTTCATTCGGATCACGCATTTAGCATGGAAAAATTTGTACTCGCGTGGTCTATTGCTAACGTCGACAAAAAAATTTTTGGGTTTAAACTTTCACTCGTGTCGAAACACAAGTAGCATCGCCAAAATTTCGGTTATATGTGCGTGAAAATTGAGAAGATCTTCTGATCATAGATTCATATATATCTTTACATCTGATCATAGATTCACATACATGTATATCTTTTAAGAAATACACGTAGGCATTGTGGCTTACCATGGCCATGGTGTTTATTCCCTGACCATTTAATTTCACAAAAAATCCAGAAATCGCAGCCCTCATGATTTCAAGCATCTTGCTTTCGCCATTGCGATAAACTTTTGATGTCGCAAAATAAAGTAGCTGCAGGCTACAATAACACTGAATCAACATATAAAACAATGCTTCTGTTAACCGGTGTCGCGGCGCCTATGACGCCAAAAAGTTGGCACAGGTGCCCAAAAATTGTAACCCCTAGCGTCTTTGGACGCCAAAAAATCGTACCCCCGGCGTCTCGCGACACCAGATTTCAAGGTCATATAGGCATCCCTGCAATTGCATTACATGTATCGGTGTGTTAGTATGCCTAGGGCTGCGACGTCAGAAAATGAAGATGCACCCGTCTCAAGACGACTAAGCGCCTGGGCCATGGCGTCTGGAGGCCAGAAAAAAGCGTAACGGAAGCCCTGATCTAAAATATACGCTAGCCACTATATATACAGACAACTAATACACGGGTAATCGCGTGTGGGCCAATTAAGCTTCTGCGACATGATGTGTGATCTAAGCTAGTCTTCGGAACAAATTCAAAATTCGCAGATTAGAAAAGCGAGAAAAATCAATATTATCTTTGTGAGTGCAATACGGCAACTCGCTCTGCAAATATTATTGCAAATTCTCAACAAAGCTATTCGGCAAATATTTCTCAGGATTTTTGGCGTTGAAGTAATCTGTCATTCTTAACAATGAATAGCTTCTTGCACTATATGAGATTATAGAATTCAATCGAAAACATTAAACTTTAAAGAAATCCTGGCAAATAATAATCCCCAGAATGTAGGATATAACATCTTACATCAATGGTCTGCTAAGCTAAAGGAAAAAATTGAACTCTGATATAGCAAAAGTTTTGTCTTCGTCAAATGCAGCGAGACATAATTTCATCACAGTCATCTAAAATTTCAAACAAATCGTCAGTAACACAGAACCATAACTCATCGTAAACTGTCATGCAGGTATCAAAATGGTATTGCTTGTACATTTGTAACTCACCCTCATTCTCTGATGACGTGGGTCTTGTGCTAAGATCTGTTGCCATTATTTCCTGAGCGCTTTCATCGCCATTGCCACAATCTCGCGTTTGGCTCATCAAAGTGTAGACGGTCGTCGGACATTGGATGCGGTTGCGCTGATTGGTTGATGTTGGTTTGTGACGTAGGCAACCGTTGTCAAATCCTTGGTTTGAATGCTTTGTTGCAAAATCTGCAAGAAAAGTAAACGTAGCCAATTATTCACCACATACTTGAAAGTTAATTTTAGCCTAATAAACTATTGCATAAACGTCAATTACAAGCACACTATAACTGTGTAACAAATCATTGAAAGATCATTAAAATTCCAACGCACGTGATTAAAATCTGCTAAAGGAATGATAATATCGAGTTATCAGTGTAAAGAATAATAAATATGCTTTGAGCTGCCACTTTTAACGTCACACATTTTATTCGTCTTCAATAGGGACGATACAATGTCATTTAGCCCATTGCCTACGATTGAAAACGTCTGTCTTGCGAATAACTGCCAATGAAGTTCTATAAAAAGCCAACAATGGCCGTCGTCAGACACGTTTTGCTCTTTTGTGTTCACGTTCAGCAAGTAGCTGCTAAAGGCGTTCCTCTTTGTGATTTCCTGTTTAAAACGGGAGCCAACCTCAAGCTTCAAGCGTCAACGTCAACAAACATGTTTTTTGCCTGGGTGTTCCGATCATCAGTTTCGTGTCAAATTACCAGATCATTTATCAATAAGTTTGACGATCGCGTTACCGCAGTTCACTGAGGGCACTGACCCGGTCTTACGATCAGAATTGTTGTGCAATGTTTTTTGAAAACCCCTTCGTTCTGTCTAGCCTCTCTATTCTTAATTAAGTGGGACACTCCAGAGTTAAATAGACCCTACTTTAATATCGACAAATATGTTTTCTGCGACTCAGGCCGTATTGAAATCGGCGTCAATGGACGCGAGGTGAAACTTTTGTTGCGTTCTGAACACCGTTCGCTTTTTGTGCCCTAACCGTTTCAACGAATTTCTATAAAACATCTAGACGAATTGAGATACTAATCTACGTCAACAAACAGGTCGTCGTGCTCGAGTTATTCCTAGCACGCTTAGAAAGGTGCGTTTGCCCATTTGTTGTAGCCTACCTTTGAAATATTGACAACAGATTTTCGCACCTTCTTCATTAACATCGTTTTCTTCACATTTCAAAAAGAGACGGCGAAGCGGTGCACGTGGTTGCAAAAGCAACAAACATGTTTAGCACCGAGAAAAAAGTTTCTAGCACCGAGAAAAAAGTTGGGGCCCGCCTTCTTTTAACTCTCTCCATGACACAGACCAGGTTAATACAAACAGTGGTGTTCAAACATTTATCTTGCTCTAGCTAGCTCTAGATAGCTATCTAGTATAGTTTTCCCAATTATTTGTAAAATTCAACTGACAGAATCTATCTTTAAGGGGATGATGGGGCTAGGCCTACTTGGGAATATGTCAGTTGCTTTTCTTCACGAGTGAGTCGTTTTATTTCTTTAACTATATGCTTCCATAGTGCCCAGTACCCAATAGCTAGATATAACAATTGCAATTTATTGAATTCCACGAAAGCAACCGGAATAAACTTCGAACACCCCACGGAATAGTGGGGTGTTCGAGCGGAACAATAATCTATTATTGTTTGACAGCGAATGACATTCTGCAAAATAGCTCCAATTCATTCTGCATCGAATAATGTTGTTGGTATAGGCTCCGTAGTTTGAAATTAACTAAGGCCAACTGATATCAGCGGGGTGTTCAATTCAAGCCTTCGAATGAGTACCTGTACCTCAAGACATTATGGTCTCATTGAGGTATAACAATTTGGCGAAAGAAAATTAATTTATACAATCGACAGGGTTGGGTTCAGAAATCAAACGCGACCATGCAACTTGTGGTGCAAGCCAGAATCATTCTCTAAGGCTAAGTCAACCGTATTGCATTACATGGCTGCCCATTTAATGATGTTAACTTGTGATGCTTTTTTTATTCTCTTTGATTAATGCTCTTTGATATTTACCATTAATCAGCTATCGATCTGTAACAAAAGTGCACAACAATAAATTAGAGTCAGTTTCTGGCACGATGCCAAATATCGCTTCACCATTCCAGTAGCCTCAGAACTGCAGAAGTAAGCTACATGTATATGTGGGCCAAAGTTACTTGTAGTTGCATGTAACTTTGTTCGACTATCATTCATGTAAAATTCACATGATTCTTGGGTTACTGTAATGCTTAACACTAATCTTTAATAAATAAAACAAATAATTATGTAAAAATAGTCATAAATGTTACGGTACCTGAAGAATTGGTGCAGCTTGCCATTTTTTTGTCAATGTCAAACGCACCATCGTTCCTGGCATATCCAACCCCCTTTAAATCTACTGCCTTTCCATCAGTAGCTTTCGCAGAAATGTCCGGGAACTTCTCCGCAGTGCATGCCGCTAAGCGTTCGTTGATTTCAACAAGGCTTTTCATAGCATCACTCGAACAGTAATCAGACTCATTTTGGATGTAGCAATTGCCTAATGTCGTGACAAATTTAGAGCATACCTTCATTCCATCATGCGTGGCCAATGAAGCGTTAATGCAGCTACCGTCATTGGAAAGTTTTATCTGAGCACACGCTGCATCGAAGGAGGTCGCTCTGCTTCTATGCAGCGCGTCCCAAAAGAACTGATACTTAGCCGGACGTCCTCGTCGTGTCTTTCGCTTCTTGGGCAACTGACGCTGTCCAACAACACATGGTGCCTGATTGGGCAACTTGTCGGCCAATACGACATCATTCGGAGAGAAATCAGCTTTCGTGCGAAGATGTGTACGTGATGTGAGCTCTTGGATATCCTGGATGGTGGCAGGCTTTGAAAGGAATTGAGAAGTGTTCGTAGGGAAAGTAGAATTTGACGAGATGTCTACAGGAACGCGGCTGCTGGTGAATGTAACTCTGGTTGCAGTTGCGCTGGAATCTTGACTCTTGATAAAAGCGTGTGATTCATCGTTTTGCATTTGTTGATGTTTTGAAGCAATCAGTTTCGAGCTTTTCTTCACAGAAATCTCGCTTTTGTCAATCAATTCTACTACAGGCTTCGGAACGGAAGTGCATATCGGCGACTGATTCAACTCTTTCAAGCGCGCTGCAGATGAAGTTGCTGGAATGTGATTTGCTTTCGGATAAAGATGTTCTGTGAAAGCTTCGGGAACGTCGGTTGACGACGAGGCGATGATGGAACGGTACTGTGGGACGTCTAGAGGCCGGTGAGACGCCGGTACGGTTATGATGAGACAGGCACTCATGTCTCAAAATGTTTCACACTCGCCTCGCATAAAATACACTCAATTTGTGAGAGGCAGCAGGCCCAGTTATACCACAGTGACAGTGCCCTAACTTAAAAGTCTTTCACATAGCAAGTGCTATAATAATGAATGTTGTAATCAATAGGCCTACATGTACATAAACTAAGTCTGACCTAGAATCAATCGACGTTTTTACCAATCGACGAATTTTCATCAATGTTTGATTAAAATGAGTAGTCACAGCTCGGGAATAACCTGGCGTCAGGCTCCAAACCAACTGTTCATCGCAATGTACAAAATAATTCGCAGTTGGATAAATAGAACAACGTTCATTCAGGACGCCCTTAAGACGCCCTGCATGCTCACTGCTCTGTTTCTTGTATATCCTCTGCGGCTAATGAAGTAAGGCGCCTCTGGCAGCTTTCAGATCCGTCAGACTTTTGTCAGACCTTCACATTGTAGGCCTATCGCCGCTACCGGTAGGCGAACAGAATGTTCTTTTCAACTTTCGTTCGGCGTCAATGATCGCCGACTGTGAACAAGCATAAATTATTATAGGCCTAGGCCTGCTCGCAGAACGCGCGCTTGGCTTACTATAGACTTAATAGACGTTCGGATCGGTCAACTATAGCCTGGCGACAATAGGCTACAACACTGTAATAGTGTCTTTTTCGCTCGCGGCTATCGTGTCAGAACTCAGAAGCAGAGCAGTCGCTGTTACAACTACACACGACTGCACCCGTAGGCTGCTTCTGCAGGATCCACGACCTCGTTGCGCATAATTAAAATCAAACAAAAAATTTATGTGTCGAATTTTTATTTGTGTATTTGGCGTAGCATATCGGCTATAGCAAATCGCATTGTGCCGCGCGGATTAAAAGCAAAATACTCGTGCAAGTTTGAATTAAGCAGGCTCCTTAGTTAACAGTGTTTTATCTTGGCATTTCAGTGAATTAATATGTTTTCTCTTGAAATTCACAATTTTTACAATTTTCTTTGCCATAAAATGCTTCCCCCCACCTCCGGTCACGATCAAGTTCAGGATTCGCCCGTGCTTTAAGGCATTTAAATCTATTCCATTTGAGCGTGCTCCAAGGCATTCCGCACTAAACAAGGGCGGCATGGAATCCCTGGATGCTTGACTATAACTCATACGACAAAAAACTACATTCGGTCACGCTTCAACGCTCAAGATACTGTCGCGGAATGGTGAAAGCAAATAGGCGCGACCTATCGAATTATCATCAACTCGGCGCGAGGTCGTCTGCCGAATGAATGAAAGCCTAGAGGCACGTTTCCGCATTGACGTGCGACATGGACTGCGTTAAAGCCCTTCGCGCCTCCGGCCGGGG
>JAQIWG010007611.1:0-12154 GCA_034695025.1 Chamaedrilus cognettii
ACGAGAATTGCGCAATTGGTAAACAAGCGAGTGACCGTTGAGTTCAAATCGATTGGTTTCAACACCAAGCTAACCCAAGTCATTTTTTTCTCCTATCCAAGAGTTAACTAATTTGCGACAGCATTGTTGCGGTTTTGATGACAGGTTAGGGTTGATTAACCCTTTCGGCAACTTATTAGACAAACTTTATTTAACGAAATTGACGATATATATTTTAAATAAATAATCTGATCAGACCTCGATATCTAAAGCTGTGGCGATGCCTACCGCTAGGGATATAGAGATTTAGGGATATTTAGCGACAAAGAGATGTGATTTTTAACGCAATCCCCAGATTTCTTGAGATTTTTTTAAGGAGCATTTTTCTATAACGAGAGCTGGAAATAATTTTGTCAAAAAATGATCAAAAATCAATTTAGTGATATTTTTCTGAGACACGCAGAATCTAGGGATGTTTTGACTCAATGGTATCACTGGATAGGTCTGAATGTTTGCGAAGGTACGAATTGCCGAAAACCGAATTGACAAAAGACAATTATGAAAAAATAAGACTGAATTGCCGAAATGACAACGAAGCTTCAATAGTTCCACCAAAGTGCGCGTTAAACAGCTTTATATTCCACAGGAAATGCACTTATGTCATGAGCTCTACTTTCGCACCATTCTCGAAGAATCGTTTTTGAACAACTCAAGCCAGACTAAAAGCACTTTTCATCTAGCATCGTAATTGCTGAAAAGTTTAAGTTTAATCTTAATTCTGAACCTAGCCCTAGCCTGAGGCTAACCGTAGCCTAGTTCTAGTCCCAACCCTAACGGGGCCCTAACCCTGACTTTCAAACCCTAACGGAGCATAACCCAAATTTAATGATTGCGTTTATGTATATGTGTTTCATGTACATTTCGGCAAAGCGGTCTAATGTCTTTTTAATTTCGCCATATCGGTTGATTTCATTTTCGGCAAATCGGTTTTCGGCAAATCTGACTGCTCCCGTTTGCGATGCTTTTGATGTTATGATTTTTTAACACGTCAACGCAATATGCTTCAGGTCATGATCTGAACTGCCTAATTGGATGCTAGCCTGCGGCTGACCCTTTCATTACTCCTGCCACCTTGAATTGATAGAATCATTAAGGCGGTGGCTTAACTGCACCTGAAGATCACGGCGCCTTTTCCAGTTCACACGCCAGCCCAGTTTGTTAACCTTCGTCATAGAACATTACATTACAGAGACTGATTTCTGAAATATTGAAGTTGGGCCAGTTTGTTCACATGGTTGATAATTAAATAATTGTTTAAAATATGTATGTTTTACTGTTTGAACACTATGTAGGATTGTAAGCTGGTTGTCGTATGCGACGCGCACTAACGCTAAGTTTTTGCATGTGAAGTTTTTGCCCGCATCGAGGAGTTAAATTTCAGGTTTTTACTCGTCTCTCAGTGCGTTTCGTATAGGCGAGTCTTGTATGCTTTGCCCTTAGGTGATCTAAGGTACCGTATATGAGCTTGGCAATTTACATGCTAGACCCTTGTAGTTTTTCCATCAAAGTAGAATCTCAGAGATGTTCGAGTATATGCACAACAAGCTAGAGATCTATAACATTTTGGCGTAATGGTTAAGGTTTAAATGCGATGCGATTTCGATACCAAAGTACTTTCTGTAATTTAGTATAAAATAAGAGCTAGCGATTTACTAATACTGGTGTAGTTGCCGAGATTACGAACCATTGCGTATTTAAGCCACTGAATTACTCATGACGTCATGTGGTAGTGGCATGCAGCAAATGTTGCATTGAGTTTCAGGCAGCCTCGTTGTACCGGTATACCCCTGAAGGTATGTCACTATTTTGTTTTGCCTCGTTGCTTCTGTTATAAGTAAAATAAGGCCAAGTGGCAGAGCTATGTAAAATAAATCGCGCCGTGCTGTGCAGGTGTAGCCGAGGTCTGTGTGCAAAGCAGCAGACATGGCCGGCATGCAGTTTGAGTATGACGAGCAGGGGGGCACCTTCTACTACTTCCTCCTCTCATTCTTCGCCCTCATCCTCTTCCCAGCCACCTACTACCTCTGGCCCCGCAAGTCTGTGAAGGGTAAGTTGGCTAATGGACTAGGGGCCTTTCACACTGTCATTAAAAATTCTTAGGTGAAGGCTTGTGCTATTATGTCTTTGAGGCCCAGTTGTTCAATCGAGAGTTTTTGAATGATCTGAGATATTCAAATAACTCTCCAATAATAGCCAAGTTATTTAATATCTGCGATTTAATTTGTGTGATCTGATTAGGTTTTCATAGCATTTTATTCATCATTTGCTCTTATGTGACAGTGCATGACATTACCTTGAATTGCTAGAACGGATATGTGTGATTGTAAAGTGCCCTTGTGATGACTTAGGTTATGTAATTTTGCTATATAAGTAGTCCGACATTGATTGATTGATTGATTGATCGTGATGTCATTTTGGAAAATTTAAAACCAAATTACTCTTGATGAGCGACTGGTCCTGAGACATAATAACATAAGCCTTCGTTGAAGTTTCTTCCGATCTGTCTTGTTCCGGATCGCACGCCTTCCTCCCTGTTCATCCCCATGACCCCCCATACTCTTTCGATAACTGTTTTCAGATTCCTCATCGCTTGTATTGTTGATATTAACTGACCATAATTGCGCATTGTACTGGGTAAATCTTGGGGGCTTCAATGGTGTGATATACCTGCTATTATATAGCTATGCTTTGGAATCCTGTGATTCAGTCATAATTCATTTAGAAGCAATATATGTTTACGATTAATTGATTGTCAGTAAGATATAAATTCTCATACAGGGACTAAATTAGCGTTACATTGTGAGCCTTGACTTTTGCAATTGGGCGTGCAGATGAGACGCGGCTGAGGCTGCAGTGTCAGTGTGAGCCGTGTCAGCTCAAGCGCCAGCTCGTGCGCGCCAGTCAGCCGTGGAAGAAGTGGAAAACCAGAGCACTGTGGGTGCAACCTGTCATATCAGCGGTAGAAATTTTAAGGGCCTGGTATGGTTTCATAGTTGCCGGCGTCGGGACTTTGAATCACAGTCTCTGAACTTTGCATCAGGACGCCTTAACCACTACACCACAGCGCCGTCTGTGGTGCAGTGGTTATGGCGTCCGGAAGGGAAAAAATTGCAAAAATATAAATTGCTGTGCCTCCTGAGCGTCCTAGAGCAATAATCTGTATTGAGTTTCAAGGCAGTTAATTATTGTAAACTTTAGAAGCGATACTGAGATTATTTGTGGTGCTCAATATTAGCTGTTGTTCCCGTGCAGGAAGTTGGTCATCATCATCGGCTGGTTCCTGTTTGCATTTGTCGCCTACAAGGCGTCGAAGGTGGAGCTGGACTTCAAGGAGTTTGATCCGTACGCTGAGCTTGGCATCGACAGGGTACTGAGACTTTCTGCTTATTTCTCTGCATCATGGTGCCCAGCTGATGATTTGACAGAGACTGTGTAGCAGCTCTGAGATGTGATGGCATATACACAGGATCCATATATTGGACTTAAGGGTGGAGTTGTTACTGACTCATTGCGCTCAAGGGTGGAGTTGTTGCCACCCATTGCACTCAAGGGTGGAGTTGCTCCCCACCCATTGCATTTAAGGGTGGAGTTGTTGCCACCCATTTTTATATTTAACCCATTGCACTCAAAGGTAGAGTTGTTCCTAATCCATTACATTCAGGGGTGGAGTTGTTTCCCACCCTAGGGTTGAGCCGGTCCCAGTTGGGTCAGGCATGCTTTTGAGAGTTGTCGTACCATCATGGTTATGAATGCGTCTTTAAAAATATGCACAACAATAGGCTCTGAGCGACATAGAGACACACTTTGAACCCTATTGTGACTTGATCTTGAATGTAGTTTTGAATACTGCAAGTCCAGTAGGAGGGGTATATATTGATTTCACTAAACGGTTTCATATTTTCATTGGGGTGTAAGCTTGTAACTTTAATTTGTAATTGAGGTAAAGGGTGAACAATTTTGTTCACAGAGCACTTATGGTACTTAACGCCAGTGGTGAATGAAATATTGCAATGAAACATTGCACTCCTTGTCATGCTTATAAGTGCTGCAGGGTGCTGATCAACGTAAAAACTTGTGCGACAGGTGCTGCTGATATATGTGCTACAGGGGTTGATATATGTGCTATCGGAGCTGATATATATGCTACAGGTGCTGATATATGTGCTACAGGGGTTGATATATGTGCTACAGGTGCTGATATATGTGCTACAGGTGCTGATATATGTGCTACAGGGTTGATATATGTACTACAGGGTGCTGATATATGTGCTGATTAATGTGCTGCAGAGTGTTGATGTAAGTGTTGCTTGCTGTGCTGCACGGTGTTGATGTACGATACGAGTTGTAATAATAATAATTATTATATTGAGCATATATTCACAATATTATTATTATTATTATTACAACTCGTACAAAGCACATCAGTTTTTTGTGGTGCAGGATGCTGATGTATTTATTTTGTGGTGTGGAGTGCCGATGTACTGTTGTGTGGTGCAGGGTGTGCTGACGTATGTGTTGTGTGTTGCAGGGTGCTGACTGCTGATGTACAGTTGTCTGCTGCACGGTGCTGACATAAGAGTTGAGTGCTGAAAGATGCTGATCCATGTGTTTTGTGCTGCAGGGTGCTGATGTAGGTGAGATCAAGAAGGCCTATCGCAAGCTCAGTCTCATCTATCACCCGGACAGGGAGACGGGCGACTCTAACAAGTTCATGTACATCACCAAGGCCTACGACGCGTAAGTCATTTCGCCTCATCAACGTATCTTTCACTATATTGACTATTCCTTACCAGTTGTAAATAACAGAACTACTGACCTTGCAAGGCTTGCAGATAATTAAGCTCAGATAGAAACTTGTCTTACACTCCTGTACAGGATTTTGAAGATGCTAATATTCATGTTTTTAAACATATTTCTGTGATTGATCTTTGATTCAAACAAAAATTGACAATGAAACTCGTTGGGCATGGAGATTGCGGTGTTGTTGTGATTTTTACGAGTCGGCCCGCTAATGTTCATTCATATTTTTGTTCTTTAATTTGCTGAACTAATTAACTTCCTGTTTTGTTGTCGATTCTGCTAATATTCATGTTTTTACACGAGTTAAACGTTTGCGCCCTGGTGAAGACTGCTAAGTTAGAACCTTTCATTTGTTGTTTACTTTTGGCACTACTAGTTATGAACTAATTTGTTGCTGATCGTTCCAATAGACTGACAGATGAGGAGTCACGCAAGAACTGGGAAGAGTACGGGAATCCAGATGGTCCTGGAGGTATATAAGAATAAAATAATGATCATAGTCATGATATTAATGAGTCAAGAATCTGTTTCGGCATCTAGTGACATCATCATAGATATCCCTTCTCCGTGGGCATTTATCAAACGATTGATGAAAATCTAGGACGAAGGGGTGGGAGAATGGATGCAGTATAGCAGGATCAGACTTTTCCGTGTGTTCATTCGAGAACAAATAAATTATGATGGAAAAAAAAACATTTTCAAAACTTAAAGAAATCAAGGGCAATGTAGGACAGAAAGAATAAGGCCTTTAATCGGCGAATCTCCTCTGATCTAGCCTTTGTAGGTTTCGTTCGCTAGTGCGTAGGTCATATAAAGTGTGATACAATATCGTAGATAGTCTCTAGGTTACAAGTATTCTCTCAAAAAACTTGTGCTCAATTCAGAAAATCTGAATGTGTTGCAGTGGATATTTATTTATGGATTCTATAAATATGCAGTTTGCTCTGTTGTGCTATTTTGTGTATTTTTTGTCAGATTTGAACAGATTAAGTGTTTCGTAATTTTGACTTGCGTTATTGATGTTGCACTGATCTGTTTCATGCCTGGATTTGTGCTGACATGGCCTGGCGCTGATCTGTTGAGTGCCTGGATGTGTGTGCAGCCACGCAGGTGGGCATTGCGCTTCCCAAGTGGATTGTGGAGAAGCAGAATTCCATATGGGTCAGTCTCTGATTTAGTTATTTCTTCCATTTTTGAAACTTTGCGAAGTTTTATTTTCAGCGCAGTCATTGCCGTGCAATTTATGGATTTTCTGAACAAACATTTTTATAGGAAAATATTTGTAAAAAACCTGCAGACTGCATTTGCGTGCAGGTATTTATGGATTCACGCCTTGGGTCTTGATTATTTCTGTTGCACAATGAAGTTACATTTTAGTTGCAAGTCTTTGAAAGAAGATTTGATCGTCAGTATTAATTTGTATTGTCATGTGATAGAGCAGCAAGTTGACTAGAAATATGATATCTTAAGTGGCATTTTTCAGGATTTGAGATGCATCAGTGGAGTTAAGTTAAAATAAGAGTAGTGTGGCGCCTCCTTCTTATGAAGCAGACCACCTAGTGGCCCAAACTTTCTAAAATGCGTGTGAGTGTCAGAAGAAAATTGATTCTAACTCGTACTGCTGTGCCTGTCCATTTCAAATTAATCTTACAAGTTGCCGAAAAGCTTTGTATTTGGTAACGTGCATTCTGAACTTACCCATTTGTGTGTGGATTTGAAATGAATCAAGATTTATAATTTTTAAGGATTTAGATGGTTTACGTTCTTGGGCAGTTTTGTGGATAGTTCAGGTTCCTGGGCAGTTCTTTGGATTACTTTTGGACTTCATTCTTGTGAAGAATGTGCTAATTTTCTGGATGGTATAGTCTGTGTTCCAGTACTGAAGCCTTTAGGATGCTGTTCGTTTTCAGGTTCTTGGGCTGTATGCATTGATATTCATGATCATTCTACCGCTTTGCGTCGTAAGTTGCCTGGTTCATAGTAAGACTACTATTTTATATTATCGATAGAAGAATCATATTTTTGTTTTGTTTTAACTTTTTTATCAAATTTGTTTTATAATGTATGTGATGGATTACGTTTTCATGCATGAAAACAGGTAACCCGATTTACTAAATTTATAATTTTGTTTATTTCCTTGTAAAAAGTTTTTTGTCATTGAAGGTGTTGCAAGTAAACCTAATTTTTCAACAAACTTTGCTTCAACGTGGTATTTAATATTCATTATTGTGTATTAATGGAGTCTATCAGATATGCAGGCATTGTGTGAGAAGGTGTGACCGGTATGTGTGTGGTGGTGCAGGGTATGTGGTGGTACCACTCGATCAAGTACAGCGCGCAGCAGGTGCTCATCGACACGACCAAGCTCTACCGACAGTACATCAGAAAGTGGCCCAACATGATTCCCAAGCGTGCGTCCCTATGCTCCTCTGCTTCTTTTTGGGTCACAGTCATGATTGTACAAGTGTGTTTTAAAAACGCTAGACATGGTCCTAAGTTATCTATGCGATGTTGCGTCTGTATTTTGAAGATGTAAACTAATTCTAGTAGGTGAATGTAATGTAAGGTTTGTTTGTCTTTGACTGTTAGTGTTGTATATTATATATTTTGTAGTGTTAGTATGAGTACCGTATGTAATGCTATTTTGTGTCTTTCATGGCAGTTTCAGCTTTCTGATCTGTTGTCACTATGTTAAATTGTTCACATGCATTTCTCTTCAGTAGCTACGTAATTTTTCTACAATGATTTAGAACGAATGTGTTTCAAAGTTACTATTTTCTGTCGTTTCTTTGCAGAAAATTTTTAAATTTTAATTACTGTTTAGATCCTTGTGACTTTCCTGCTAAATTGTTTTATTTAATGTCTGTGTTTGTTTGTCGCAGGTGTTATAATGGTGCTCGGTGCGTCGCTGGAGTTCTTCAAAAGATTCAACAGTGAGATTGTTGAGCGACCGAGCGACAACGTTGAGATACCAGAGGTTGGTTGTGGGAGATCATAGGTGAGTTGTCGGCGATCATTGGTGAGTTGTGGGAGATAATTGGTGACTTGTGGGAGATCATTGGCGACTTGTGGGAGATTATTGGTGAGTTGTTGGAGATGAAAGATGAGTTGTGGGAGATCATTGGTGAGTTGTTGGAGATGAAAGGTTAGTTGTGGGAGATCATAGGTGAGTTGTGGGAGATGAAAGGTGAGTTGTGGGAGATCATAGGTGGGTTGTGGAAGATCATTGGTGAGTTGTGGGAGATCATGGGTGGGTTGTGGGAGATCATAGGTGGGTTGTGGGAGATCATAGGTGGGTTGTGGGAGATCATAGGTTGGTTGTGGGAGATCATTGGTGAGTTGTGGGAGATCATAGGTGGGTTGTGGGAGATTATGGGTGGGTTGACTGCAATGTGCGCTGCTTGCAGCTCATTCGCGGCCTGCAGGGCTTCAACCAGAACAGCAGAGACAATTTCGCGCACCCGTACTGCGTCAAGGCACGCGTCCTGCTCGAGACGCACTTCTCACGCGTTAAAGTCCCCCCCAAGACACTCGAAATTGGTGTGTTTTAACTCGCATTTTTTACCAGAAAGTCGTCTTGAATTGTTCGTACCTTTTTGTGATGACATTTTTTTATAGGATGTGATTTGTCAAGTGTTTTCATACATTGACTGCTTTGTCAAAATATGGAAAAGATATGAATATTTGAGATTAAATTCATCATGAAGTTCATTGGATTGTAACGTACGTTTGTTGGTTGAACTTTACATTGTTATTGAATTTGATGCATGATTGATTTTGTAAGCAGGCATCTAGCTGTGAATACTAATTAAAATGCTCACTAATATTGCACAAGGCATGATGCAATCAGTAGTTCTATCCTTGCATCTGCTTGCAGACCGTCAGTACATCCTCAAGAAGTGCCCGTACCTGCTCAACGAACTGCTCAGTCAGTCGCAGCAGATGCAGTTCTTTGCACAAGCCGACCCCTCTGGTACTCGCTGCTGCTCACTGCTTTCTCACTACCTTTGTTTGCAGCTCTATTACTTCAAGAAACAGCGATATATGGCAGTATCAGTCATTATTCGACCGGTTTCTTACCCCTGCAGGCCGGGGAACAAAAAGATGATCTGCGGCCCAGTGCTCCCCGGGCTTGTCGTAAAAGGCGACTAAAGAAGGGAGAGTGGTTCTGTGCTGGCTCTCTTACACGGAACCGGACTGTATGCTACACGGTACACGTGTGCTACATACGGTCCCTAAACTACAAAAAACAAAAGAAAACATTGACCGGTGTCCAGCATGGGCATGAAGCAATAAGGATGACTGAAGAGAGAAACGCATTTCTTATGGCAGTCATTGATGAAGACAATGTCTGTGAGTCCTTGTGTCATCAATGGTCAACCTGCCCCATTCAGTGTCACTTGAGTCTTTTGTTGCTGAAATTTGCTTTTGTGTCACTTTAGATTTCTGTTGTTAAAATCTGCTTGATTGCTTTTGTTTAGTTTGTAATCAGAAACTGCAAGCAGCGTGATCTGTTTTAGTTCATGTCGAATCTGGCAAAGAAACAAAATTTATATTATTCATGTAGAGTATACATTACTACATTTATCCTTGTGGTATTTATCTTTGTGACACTTATGCATCTGCTCCTCAGTGAATTGTAAAAGGCGACTAAAGAAGGGTTCTTTGCTTGGCAAAACTAAGACCAGACTGTGATAGTCTTTGTTACTACACACGGTCCTTAAACTCACAAAACAAAACTTATAATATGACACTTATCCTTGTGACACTTATCCCTGTGGCACAAGTTTATCCTTGTGGCACTACTCCTTGTGACACTTATCCCTGTGGCACTATTCTTGTAGCCAGGGCTCGGCCTGCATAGAGCCAAATTTTAGTGACGGAACAAAATCAGAAGTGGCAAATTTTTTGCAGATTGGCGAAAGAAATAGGCGAATTCTAAATTGAGTTTTGTTAGACTGATGAATGCCAATTTCTGGTTAAATACACATGAATTCAGTGAAGTCCGCCAGTTGAGTCACTATGCTAGGTAGATTATTTTGAGCAGTAGTTTGTCTGCTAATATGTCAGTTTGTAGAAAATAATTCCAAAAGCATTTGGGGAAAAAGATTGCATGTGGCGAAAAAACATATTTTGGCGCCAAAGTGGCAAATTTTTTTGCAAACCCAGGCCGAGCCCTGCTTGTAGCATAAGTTTATGCTTGAGGCACAAGTTTATTCTTGTGGCGCTTAAGCGAGTGTTGTGCTCGTGGTTCAGTAACGTGGAAGCTGAGTCTTGACACGATAGAGAACATCATCAAGACGTGTCAGATGGTCGTGCAGGCCATGTGGAGCAACAAAAGCCTCTTCCTCCAGCTGCCGCACATCACGGAGGACGTCGTGCGCCACTTTGTCACCAGACGGGTCAGTGTGCCACTTTGTCACCAAGCGGGTCAGTGCACCACTTTGTCACCAAGCGGGTCAGTGCGCCACTTTGTCATCAAGCGGGTCAGTGCGCCACTTTATCATCAGGCGGGTCAGTGCACTACTTTGTCACCAAGCGGATCAATGCGCCATTTTGTCTCCATGCGGGTCAGTGTGCCACTTGTCGCCAAGCGAGCTAGTGTGCCACTTCGTCGTCAAGCGGGTCAGTGCGCCACTTCGTCACTATGCGGGTCAGTGCGCCACTTTGTCACCAAGCGAATCAGCACACCACTGTCACCAAGCGGTTCAGTGCGCCACTTTGTTGCCAAGCGGGTCAATGCGCCATTTTGTCTCCATGCGGGTCAGTGCGCCACTTTGTCACCAAGCAGGTCAATGCGCCACTTTGTCACCAAGCGAATCAGCGCACCACTGTCACCACGCGGTTCAGTGCGCCACTTTGTTGCCAAGCGGGTCAATCTGCCACTTTGTCACTAAGCGGATCAGTGCGCCACTTCGTCACCAAGAGGATCAGTGCACCATTTTGTCACCAAGTAGATTAGAGCGCCGCTTTGTCACCGAACGGGTCAGTGCGCCACTTCATCACCAAGCGGCTGTGCCACTTGAGGGTTGTGTACCCTTACTGTCAGTGAGTGGCTGCTCTGCATCATCATTGTGTGCCCTTGCATCATCATTGGTCATCCATGAAAGCCAGTAAATATTTAAGATAGGCGCGTATTACTTTATTTTCAGGGCGCAGACGACCATGAATTTATGAACATCAGTGCACTATTACCAACAAAATTGGAGAATGCACTCTTCGGTCATAAGATTTGCTCATTAAAGAGCTTTTCCATTGATTGTAAATATACTTGAATTCTACTGTACTATATCAAAAAATGTGGAATATTGCGGTGAATTTGAAAGAGGTAAAAGTTGAGATTAATTTTTTATTATTGTATGTTAAATTAGTAAGTACATACTTGTTAATATAACAAAACATTGAATGAAGAACTTGTTTTATGTCTGCCTATTAGTTAATTAATAGGTTGACAATTCTTATATTGATTAACTATGACCAAAGCTCTTCTAAACATTTCACAGGTTTTTACTAAATTCATTGATTTTGGGGTCCAGTTGCATTGATTGTAAGCACGCTTTGATAAGTTGTAACAAAATTGATTGACTTTGTGATCCGTGGAGTTAAGTTGAGTTAAGTTAGGACGTAAGCGTGTGTTGTTGCTGTGTGCAGCGCAACATCCGGACTCTGAAGCAGTTTGTGTGCCTCAATGAGGAGGAGCGGCGCGCCCTGCTGCGCTCCCTTACCGACGAGCAGTTCCACCACGTCATGGTCGTCTGCGCCTCTCTGCCCGCTGTCAACATGGAAGTCTCCTTTGAGGGTGTGTACTGTATAGTGTCTCCTCCTGTCTCTCTTTCTCTCCCTCTCTGTGTCTGTCTCTGTATCTGCTCCTCCCTGCCCGCTGTCAACATGGAAGTCTCCTTTGAGGATGTGTCCTAGCACGTAAACTCCTGCCTCTCTCTCTCTTCCTCTCTCTCCCTCCCTCTTTGTGTCTGTCTTTGTGTCAGCGCCCCTTGCCCGCTGTCAACATGGAAGTCTCCTACGAGGGTGCGTTCTAGAGATTAATCCTGCTCTTGAACCACTCTCCTCCTGCCTCTCCGCCTGACTGTCTCGTCTCGCTCTTTGCATATATCTGTCTGTCAGACAGACAGACAGTCTGTCTGTCGGCCTGTCTGTCCCACCCTCTCTGTCTGTCTGTCTGTCTGTTCACTTTGAATTCACACTGTGTCTGTCTGTTCATACGAAGTCTGTATGTGTATGAAGCATAGTTGTTCCGCACGTGCG
Source organism: Chamaedrilus cognettii (assembly GCA_034695025.1). Taxonomy (NCBI): domain Eukaryota; kingdom Metazoa; phylum Annelida; class Clitellata; order Enchytraeida; family Enchytraeidae; genus Chamaedrilus; species Chamaedrilus cognettii. The sequence goes on from JAQIWG010007611.1 coordinate 12,103, forward strand.
AAACGCACTTTATGTTTGATGAAAAGTGCACGCACTTAAACGCACTTAATTC
>JAQIWG010007612.1:0-12153 GCA_034695025.1 Chamaedrilus cognettii
GAAGAGAACAATGGCGTAATTTTAGCAAAGAACTGACAATAAGAGCAATTATTTTGTGTTCCTGGACACAGGGTTCTGATGTGTTGGTGACTCGTCATGATGTGTTGTTGTCTGCCAGTCATAAAAATACAAAAAATGATTGTCTCAATGTCTTATAGCTTGGGGTACTTTTGTACCCCAGCCGTACTCAGTAGATAAAAAAGTCAGTAATGCTAAGGTTAATCCGAGGCAAAAATGGCCCTAACACACTTTTTGGGGTTTTTTTTACTTTTTATTCACATTTGTAACTTCAGTACATAAACACATACAAGAAATAAATGCACAGAGTATCAAGTTACCTGGCTAAGTATAAAGAAAAAGCATCTCTGTAAAGGCAATAGGCCCACGCCCAACCGCTCCCTTGCAGCAAATTAATTACAATTTATCGATTGCCTGATAAATTACAAACAAAAAATACATAAAATACTACATGAGAAAGAGCATACAGATGAAAAGACCATGAAATACACCATGAAACACAAAATAGTCTGGCTGAATGTAGCAACAATTTTAAAACATATTCCTACTAGTAAGAGGACAAGAAACACTTGGGAACAATTCCTCTAAAAATAAACAAACTCTTAAGAGTCCTGAGGATGGACCGGTAATGAAGGTTCCTGCGTCACGCTGGCGGATTGGAAGGCCCTTGTGGAAGAAACACTACTCAAGGGACCTCGCAAGCCCTCGGCTCTCCGCTACCAATTCGGCGTGCTCAAAAGAGAAGGTTTCACATTGTAGGACGCTCTATATGTATTAACGATGTAAACGATGCTGAACTCATTGATCCACGTCATTTGCTAGACAGTAATGTTGAAACTTATAGAAATGTGCATGTACTATCAAATGACAGTTAAATATTGATGCCGAATGACATGTACGTCGTAGAATAAGATGGGAGTAATGTTTCCTCGAACAGTCAAATAGGCGAAGAATGAACATTACAAGGTGTCGAGCCATGATTAAGTAGTGGTTTGCTTGTTACCCTGCGGCAACAAGCAAACCCCCACTTGATCATCTTGTGCCGTCTTCAAATCCATTGGTAAACCAGCGCTCAAAGGTAATTTCAATCTTCTTCGAATTAACGACACTGTTGTCAATGATCGTGATACATGCATTCAGTGGTGCATGGATGTTTCTCTTTTGCCTCATCACAAACTTTTGCCTGATCGCAATGCATAACGTGTCATAAAAATATGACACGATGTGACTCAACGAGGGCACTTACTTGACCCGAAACATGCATTGGTAGCTCTTTCGCTGTCGCACATATGTGCGTCTCGGAAACATCCGTAAACATGACTTTTCAGTCGCGGTGGCAGAAGGTTCATGCTTTTCTCTGGCTCATTTTTCCATGAAAAAATTTGTATCAAGTTGACATATGTCCTTACTCATGGATGGGCATACGATACAATATTTCAGGAAGGAGTGACATACCAGGCGGCGAGATTCTTTCAAGTGAAATCTCTGCACTGGGTGAGTTTCTCACGCGAGGTCATGAGGGACGCCTAGGATAGGACCTTTACGGCTCGTGGACCAATGGGTGGACGACAAAGTCACCGAGTTTGACGAGAGTAAGATTGGGCACATGAAGTTTGTTCGCTTCTTGCTTAACCACACCGCAGCACACTAGGGCTACTCCAGTGCCCGACAAGATTACAAATATATCAAAAAATTGCTCACATGTGCAAAAGCACATGCAAGTCTTAAATCAACGTCAGTTAAAGTAGTTGAAAGTTCTGACTCATTCCAATGTACCTGTGCAGTAACCATGTCCTACAAGACTGCAAGCGCTGGTGGTCGAGGAGAGAGACCACGTCCGAATAGATCTATCTCTGCTGATCGGCCTCATAGTCGTCCAGGTCCCAACTCACCACGTAATGATGAGTTGGAACCTGGACGATGACAGATGAGTACTAAAATGATAGACCACACAACAGTGCAGTTTGTGGATGCTGCTGGGCTGCAAGTGCCATTAAACAATCCTGATGATCTTCTTGAGATATTTTTAATGGTTTGTAAGTGACGAGATCATCGAAAATATTGTCCATCACACAAACCTGAGAGCGCGGCAGCCAAAGAATACACCAGGTTCGAAGACGACGACGAGTATTAGGCGCTGGATGTAACAGCAGACGAGCTGAAGATCTACTGCCTACTGCTATGCTGTGGGCTTGTCACCCCTAGTGTGCTGCTTGATGCAATCGCATCAAACTTTGATGTTGCACGAGCTGAATCTCCTGTATTTCAAAGTGAGCCGCCAAACTTCTCGGATTCTGAATATGGCCCTTCAAGCGAATACTTTTACGATTCTCATGATGCGGATGATTCTGATAGAGGTGCCATATCTTAGAGATGAAAGCGTAGATTTGGCCACTCAAAACAATGCATTGACATCACTACTCACAATTTTGCACATCTATCATCCAGATTGGCCAAAAGATGCTAGGACCCTCCTAAAGAATGACATTTTCAAGTTTAGTGATCAAAGGTGGACAATTTTCCTATATTGGAATTGTACTTAGAATTCTTGCACGGCAAAATAATCTCAAATTGGATGAGTGTAGTTTAATGATGTTATCGCACTACAAATTAACATTGATGGCTTACCAATTTTTTTAAAGCTCCAATGTTGAAGTCTGACCAATTTTGGGCTTAGTTGACGAATCCCAAAGCAGAACTCCCTTTGTCATTGAAGTTTTCAGCGGCAATCGCAAACCACAAAACATAGATCAATATTTCAAGGATTTTACAGAACAAGAGGGCCTGGAAATTAATGGAAAACAATTCTAAATAAAACTACATGTATCTCGTTTTATTCGCGATGCTCCACAACGCGTATTTCAAAAAAATAACAAGTCACGTGCTGGCTATTTTGGCTGTGATCGCTGTGTACAACATGGGAAATATCTGAATTGAATGACATTCCTCAAAACAGTCTCTTATGACAAATGTTCAATTCAATGAACTTCAAGATGAACATCACCATGGTCTGACCCTTTAGTCACAACTTAAAGTTAAAACCGAGGAAATTCCACAATTGAGATGCTCTGTGGTGGTCTACATCAAGTACGAGCAACTTTATTCACTGACTTGCCCTGTCGGCAGTAACAAAATGCCAAAGTTCATTATCACAGAGACAGGCGAGCATCATCTGATGAATGGCCTTGAAGCGAGCATGGATAAAGGCGACACTGTGCAAATTCAGGATCTGCTCTCGAAAGTGAATCACCGAAGAAATAAGTTCAATTATGCGGAAGGGGATGGGGAAAAGAAAGCATGAATGAAATGCCAACAGGCAATGTGTAGACATTTTTGCAAAGGCTGAACTTCCTACATTTTTTAAATATCTGTTAACATATCAGTTATGCTAATTCATGAACTCAGCCATACAGAATTGCAGAAAATTGGCTCAGCGCACGGTGGCGCTATCAATGTAGGCATTAGGTACCATTCACGCCCCGTTATGGCACCTAAAGTTTCCACTGACCGACTCCACGCTCTCACAGCTCATCACAACAAAGTCTTGTCAGTGGGAAGCATGAAGGCAGACACGCTTTGCCACATGAAGCGCTTCATCGGAACCGTCCAAATCTTCACCCATGCCTCCAAGATGACAGATGAAGCCTCCAGAGTGGCGGCTTAATACGTCAAGGACCTCAAGTGGGGTCGAGCTGTCCACGTCAACGACTCAGCGTCCATTTACGCAGCTTACGTGTATGTAGCCAATAAAAATCTAGGCTCTGATGAAACCAATTTTAACTGGTTCTAACTTCTGCGCATGAGATATGAGACCTTCTTCCATTTAAAGAGAAAGCTCGTTGGCCGGGTCACAAAGGACGGCTTCATTCGCACTTCTGACGCGTGCCGTGAGCTGGTGGCCAACGACTTCCGTTTCTTCCACCATAGACCCGACAAAGAAATATAGCTTAAAAACAAAGGTTTCTTTTTTACGGCCAATTCTTCTTACAAATCTACGAAGTGCCAATGGGAAAACACTTTAGCCCCGCTTTATCCAACCTATATTTAATTTACTTTGACCACCAAGCAAAAAATAACTATCTTATCAAACCTATTTTTTATTACCGCTTCTTAGATATTATAGACGCCTGGCCAGGGACCAAACAAGAACTTATACTCTTTGAAAATTGTACCATCACTGGTACAAAATATCAGGCCCTCGCAACAACCTACACTCCAAATCAGGCCACAAAAATATCAAACCTCACAATACTCCAACCCTCCCTATGATCATTACCTACAACCCAGTTGCGCTCCCCCTTCTCAGATCTTGGACTAATATCCAAAAAAATTAAACTTTAAAAAAAATACTAACCTGCTCAAGTGTTATAAAACAACAAAAACTTGGGCTCCATACTGGTCCACACCAAATTTGGCCTGCCACCCCCGACCCACCCCCTACCTATGCACCTCTCCCTCACACCTGAAGACTACTGGGTCAAACCAACACCCCGTGACTGTCTCGGGAGGCCCACTCAGTTGTCCGCCAACGAATCTTCAATCCTCGGTCTCCTCGCGGACCTAGCCGACCTGGCAGTTGGAACTTTTTTTCTTTTTTTTATAATTTACATTGCTGTAGATATTTAATCACCAATATACCTAAATGCATCGATAAGGGCCGCTAGCGAGAAACACACGAATCAACAGTATCCATCGATCTCGCTAATCTGCGACGACTCACGATTAAATAACTGGAAAAATTGGTATCAATAAAGACCAAAAACCAATATACATTGGGTGAAAAACGAAACTTAAATGTGTTACAGTTTTAGACTAAATCTAAAAAACAATGGAGATTAGACTTTTTATTGCAAATAAGGTCAAATATTTAATTATTCACCGATGTCATTATTGCACTGTGATTATTTTGCTAAGTACATTGGACCCCACAGTGAAAATAATCATAGTGCAGTAAAGAAATGAGTAAATAATGAAACAACAGAAAAAATGTACATAAAAGGGTATAATTCGATATCATCGCGCGAACACTATACTTGGAACAACAAATTGTATTGCGTGACGTTTCTTGGATGAGAATGGCATGTGATCGAAGATGTTTCGAAAGACGGATTCAAGAAATGGAAAAGGACATTTCACGGATTTTGTCGGAAAGTCATCGAAGAATAATGCATCAAATGATAGAACAATTAGAAGCAACACCTCAGATCAAACACCAAACTGCGACTTAGTCGATGAACATAATTTCAACAACACATCGCGAAGACGCCAAGTTGTTTTTGAATTATGCATAGTTCTCACTAAAGACAAACTCCATCAGCTCATGAACAGCGGCGAAGCAATAGGCAGCGGCTTCACTTCCTTCAAAGCGCTTCACGCCATTGCCATATCCCAATGCAATATGACTCAATCATCCACGAAGCATGCTTTGCGCACACATAGGCGATTGATTAAATTAAACAATAAAAGTAGCCTGTTCAGAAGGGCCCGCACTCCATGACTCGTAGGCCTATATACCAAAGTACTTTACAGGTGCACCTGTAGCCTTACATCATAGCACTCATCACACTTGCTATCTATCTAGTCAACAGCAAGCACAAAGTTTTATCATGGATGCTATTGCGGAACTTAATGTCATGCATCTGGAGTACATACAATCATTCAAAGAAATGAAAGATGATGAAACGCATCATCAACACCTCATCAACAACGTCGTCAACGTACACGTCGTCGATCCCCGGCTCAGCCTCAAATGAAGACGGGCGGGTACTCGACGAATGACTATCGGAAGCTCATCGTTCTGAAACAATTTTTGAAATAATGCTTTACTCATGCACATTATGTGACAATTTCGTCGCTTTTTCAGATGATGCATGAGAAGTGTGCACTCCTCAGTTCGGCTGTGATCATCATAGCCAATCAAGAAAATGCTTAGAATAGCACAAGCAATTCGGTACTGCTACTCCAACATCCTGATGTACCTGTGCAGAAATCACGTCCTATGAGACTAAGCGCTTTTCGAAACAACCTGGTGTTGCAACGGCTCAAATAGTGAACCGACAGAGCGAAGCGATTACTTCTGGACGAGGGTGATATTATTTTAGATGCAACACGTGCCAATACCCAACGGCTTTGCAAGCAAAGATCGGCAGTGCCATTTATGGGAGGCTCGGCTTCACACGCACACACGTGAGCGGCGAAAGTGTCGACTGCGGAATGACTGACAGTGCAACAGACAGCGAGACAGTGTGACTGATGCTAAATGTAAAACATACACAACTAAGGCTGAAATTAGTTGAAATGAGCACGGCAAATATCGACACAGGCCACTGGATATATCTCTGTACACCTTTTGGCCTGTTTGCATCAAAAATATAATGTTATCAAGAATTGAATCTTTACTAATTTAATGTTCACTGTGCTATAAGATATAGTGAAAGTTTTTGTCCAAAGACGCTGATAATTACAATTTACATCCTTTTTCATGTAGGTGTGATTGTTGTGATTGTTTAACAGACACCGGGCTTCACCCTAACACCTCACCTTTCATCATCAACTCGCTTGTTCTACCTTTTTCCTCCTTTTCCCAAGCAGCTCTGTAGACATGTCCTATAGACAATCTTCATATATCTTCAACTTTATATAAAAATATGTTCTGTAGACATGTCCTATAGAAGCTGCGAATAGGATAGATAGAAAGATCTGATCCGCTCGGGTCAAAGCGTTGTGAGTTGCTTTGAAGGTTTGTTGTTTATTTAATTTTTATTCTTCAATCTTTTCACAAAGCGCTTACACTACATCGTGAAATACAGCTCAAATCCAAAAATACCAAGATGTTGCAATGCCTAAATTTCACTCAGCAGATAGCAAACACGTAGAACAAATCGACAAATTCATCTAATAAACCTAGTATTGCCTTTAAATTCACTTAAATAAAATATTTATAGAAATATTCTATAAATTTCTAACAGAGCAGTTACGGCTAACAAGTGACGCGCATTGAAGCATTAATCGAAGTAATTAATCGACTCAACCCACTGGAAGTAAACACAATTACATGCATAATATATATAGAACAAAATTTCAATAAAATTAGTGAATTCATAATAAACAAAATCAAAACAGTGCCAAAAAGACAATATTAATAAACCATGGAAGAGTTAAAGCACTTACCCGCAATCTGTCACGTGAGTCTTCATTTCCTTTCTTCCATCTTCTTCTCTTCTTCAACCTCATCTTAAATGTCAAAATCTAGAAGATTAAGATAACATAGTTTTTATTTCATGTACTACGGTGCATATTTTAACTCTCAACTATTTACTAGCGTCATAACCTAACAACAGACTCCATCTCAATTTGGTAGCAAACTGCTTGATGGTCAATAATCATCATTATCATCATATACATTTTACGTCCACTTTTCCGTGGCAACACAGGTTGAACGTTTCCCACAATGAGACTAGAACTCTCGATAAAACTCTCGATTCTTTGCCATCTCTATATTTATGCGTCACTCCTTTATATCATTCTCTATCGCCTCCGTCCATGTCTTCTTCCCCCTCCCTCTTTCAACGATCCCTTCCACCTTAATATATCGACATGCAGGTACCCAGTCTTCCTCATTCATGCGTTCCACGTGTCCAAACCACCCCAGTCTTCCTTTCTTCACCATGTCCGTTATACATACAACATGGTGAAAAAAGTTATAAAAATGTGAAAAAATTCTACTTTTCTAATTTTGACAGCTCAGACTACAACTACAGCTCGTAATAGGTTCATAAAAACCAACAAGCAACAAATGTACAAAACAGGCTCTGTGCAGAACGGTAGTGTACGAGGGACGTACCATATATAAGTAGCCATTTGCTGCAGTTCCTAAAATTTTTGAAATGTTACAAATCCGAGATATACTGCTTATAGGAAATTCAATTTCAAAAATCATTTGAAAATTTTGTAACGATGACGCCACTAACAACTAAGACAGCTACTTCTGGTAAACGATGAACATGTTGGGGATGCTGCTGCTAGCGTCCACAATGGAACAGCACGCAGTAATTTGATTTTTTGGGGGCAAAAGGCTCTAACACGACTTGAAATTCACAATGAAATAAGGCCAGTATATGGTCACAAGTGCCTTAGTCCATCGGCAAATAAAAATTTGTGAAGTGCTTCTGCTCCATGACGACGCTCGAACGCACATCTGTCGTCGGAAGATATCAACAACCTTGGCCTTAAGTTGCTCCCCCATCCACTTCAGACTTTGCCCCAGTAACTATCATTTATTCGGTCCTATGAAGAAGGCATTAAGGAGACAGAAATTTACTTCGAACTTTTTACTTCCCCGACTTGCTGGGGTATTAGACTTAGTTATTATTATTTACTACTTATTCGGACTTAGCAGTGCAAAGATCAGTTCAGCAGTGGAGTGAACGAACAGCAGCCAACCTCGTTCTTCGCTGCAGGCATTGAAAAACTTGTGCCTCACTGGGATAAATGTTTAAATGTACTCGGAGGCTATGTCGAGAAATAAAAATTACAGTTCAATGTAGGGCAACATATGATATGACTATTCCTTTTTGTCAACATGCTTGCTTTTATAGCCTAATGATTTCTTGTTCACTTTTTGTAAAAACTACGCAAAGTTACACGCAATGAATGGGCGGCAATTTCCATACCCTTAAGCATTCTATATTTTCTGACCTCACATTAGTGACGTAATTGTTACAAAATAATCAAAAGATGTTAAAAATTCAATTTCCTACAAAAATTATATCTCTGATTGTAATATTTCAAAATAAATAAAAACCCAGAGACTGAATACTTCTATAAGATTTTTTGGGGGATTTTTTTTTGTTAGGGACCGTGTATGTAGTGTATGTAGCACACAAGGGTTCTTATGTGCTACATTCAGTCCGGTTTTGTGCAAGAGAGCCGGCACAGAACCGTTCCCCCTTTCTTTAGTCGCCTTTTACGACAAGCACGGGGAGATCTGGGCTGCAGGCCAATTCTTTGTTCCCCGGCCAGCAGGAGTGACTTACATCTGGTACGACCCTCATATTAGATTATGTTTATACGGTGAATCCGAATATGGAATCTGAAATCTAAAATTGACAGAGAAATTAATATATATCCAAAATATAAAATTGCTGAAGTCTTTATAATTTTTTGTGCAAAAATTTTTTTTCCCATTAATTATTTAATTCATTCACAAATTAACAGCGAGAAAGCATGTAAATACGTCTTCAGATTCGGATTTCTCACATCCTATTTAATTTTTTTAAATCAAAAAAATCAAGCAATTAAAATTCTTCTAATTGAAACAAATATCTGTGCTAGCACGTAATTTGGCACCAACTGCCCACAGCGTAAACAATATCAGAAAATTACACTTTTTCTGAATTTTTCATTGGTTGCTGTTAATCAATGTTAAGGTCTAGGTCCAGTCGATTTGTAATTTAAAGTATTGTACGATTGCTTAAAGAAATTTGTGACTGAATTTGGTGGAAGTACTTAAAGGCAAAAAAATTATCCAATATGACAGGAGACAGAAGACCTGTAGCTGAGTCTCCAAAAAACGTGGATGCCCATGCATCCAATTCATTTCCACCCTGACTTCAAATTACGGGGGTGCCAGGAAACCCCCAGCACTGATAAATCCACCCCCCCCCACCCCCCCAGCGCAGCGTCGATGTACATGTATACACAATATCGCATTCACATATTACATAATTATTGTGCATATACGGCGTATTCGCATATCGTATATATATCTGACCCTAACCCAAACCCCAAGCAGCCCTGACTCTAACCCTAATGCAGCCCTAACAATAACTTGCAACACTAATGCAGCCCCACTCCTAAGATAATGACAGCTTTTTCCAGGCGACAATTCGCTCATATTTAAATTTCGGGTGCAAGCAACAAAACAAGCAGTGTCGATTCGAGCTGATTCCGATTTGTTTTCTGTGCCATTCGATGATTTTCGGTGAATGGATAGTGAACCCACAAATATATTTCTAAAAATTTTAATACAGACGTCATTTACAATTCTTTAAAAATTTGACAATTTATTTTAATTTAAAATCCAGGTATAATCAAATTTTCTCATACAAATCCTGACAAAATTTGAACACAAATGACGTAAATTGTAAATAAATGCAAAACTATAAACAAACCAATTACGCCCAACCAAATAAAAACTTCTATTTATCTTCAAGACACCTGAAAATACCTACCAACGCCACGTCAATTAAATCAATCATAAACTCTAAAGGTTAAACATAGAAGCAAGCAATACAACTCTCACTATTAGCATTGGAGCTCAAATTCGAGGATAACCAAAGCAGTCACTACTATCGACACAAGCGCGGTCAAACCTGAAAACATGGAATCAACATATAGAAAATTATGCAAAATTACGCGCGCAAAATGTGAACTATGCAATTGCAAATGCACGCTGGTTTGCCGCTAAACGAATATAGCACAAACTATACAATATACATAAATACGAAAAAAACTTCTCGTGCACTCGGCAGCCATCTTTAATCAACAATTACACTTGTCTGAATATTTGCAAAGTTTTAGGATCCTAATCACATCAAACCATTCTGCATCCTGTCTCAACATCACCGTCAGGATACAACATCTGATTTCACACCATCGCTTCATTACATTCACCTCCGGGCGGCGCTTCTAGACATTTCTTGTCGAATTGTGTGACGGAACATCTTTACGCGGTCAAATCGCGAGCGAGAAAGTTTGGTTCAGTGTTCTCACTTGACATCTAAGATTTTGCTCGGTGGACGTCAGCAAACTGCTCGATGTTGCTCGGTCGGCAGTGGTGCTTCCACTGATCATGACACTCAAGGCTGCATTGATATGCCCGGAAAATTTATTTTCATTTGTTTTTGGCTATTTTTGACAGTGCATTTCATGTAATTTTTTTATCTTCAATTTATTTTTAATATTCAATGTTGGGTATTAAACCATTCTCAAAAACAATATTGATCCTTCTCCCACCCAAGGCTGCAAACTTAATATGCCCGGAGAACTCCTTTAAGCATTTCGAGACAGTTTTTGGTACCGCATCTTTTATTCAGAGTGCATTCCTTACAATGTCTACTATCTTTAGGCCATTTTAGCATTACACATTGACTGTAAAAGTTTTCTTCAAAACTAACTCTCTTACACTGCTTGAAAATATTCTCCATTTGCTTCGCAATTAGCCAAATTGCTAGATTATTACTCAATTTGTACCACTGCTGAGTGCACTGCTTGCAGCTCGTTCCGGTATCACCTTTGAACAGTCATTTTTAATTTTTGGCCCAAAAAAACTCCGCGTGCACGCGTGCAATCACACAAAAAACAACCGCTTTTGATTTGAACACCAAATCGTCTCACTCAACACCAGAGAACCCAAAGCGCCCCATACAAACAACAGATCTAGTGAAAAAATCACCAGCAGTGGCAACGCTGCCATGGAGGTGCTCACGCGAAAGCAAACCAGGTGTAGATTACGCCGAAGTGCCCAACTACAGGATGAAAATACCATTTTCATAGACAATTTTTAAGCGTCGTGTGACGCCGGGGGTTTGTTTGTTGGCGTCTGAAGAACATTTGTTGAAGTCATAGACGCCGCGACGCCACTTAACGGAACCCCTCCCGCACCTGCAGGGCATCCGTTAACTGGCGTCCCGGATTCCGTTAAGGGGTCGTCCATTTAATACGTCACCACTGGGGGGGGGAGGGGGACGGAGGTCTGGTGACGCTCGGTGACGGGTTTGGGGGGGGGTCGTGGCAGTGGTGACGTCACCGGTTTTTCCAATTTTAAATAATACAAACTTCTCTCCATCAATCAACTGTGTCGTGAATAATTGTTTTTAGAATGATATGTGATGTATTTCAGAAATATGAACGCGTATCATAAGCATATAAAAGATTTTCAAAACTCCAGAAACATCACACATTTAATTGGGGAAGCGCATGACTGGAAGCACTAGTGTTGCTGTCAGCCAACAGTCTTATAATTGCATAACACTATTATTGCAACACCTTTGTTGATAATGGTCTATAAACTTGGTCTGGTCACGCTTGGTGACGGGGGGGGGGGGGGGGGGTAAAAAAGGCCAAAAAATTTGT
>JAQIWG010007613.1:0-12152 GCA_034695025.1 Chamaedrilus cognettii
CTTCCTTAAAATTTCCTATCTCTCCCATGTAACAACAACAACAACAACAACATCCCCAACAACAAGACTATTGGCGAAGACGCCATCCCTATATAAGTGTTACCGTGATCACGGTAACTTGATACAGGCATATACATACAGGCATATACATACAGGCATATACATACAAGCATATACATACAGGCATATACATACAGGCATATACATACAGGCATATACATACAGGCATATACATACAGGCATATACATACAGGCATATGCATACAGGCATATACATATGAAGCTGTATGAAGCTGCTTGCTGATGAGAATCGTTGGACAATTTTTCAAATGTAAAATGCACAGAGCAGTTGACTGAGCTTACGAAATACCTGAATTACGTTTCTATTATTTGCATTTTAACATTAGTAATTTATTTGTATTGCCAGGACTTTTGATTAGTAACGAAAGGGAATTTAATTTGTCTTTTTTTTCTTGCCAATTTCTGAAGAACGGCGTTACGTGTGAGTCATGTGTGTATTGTTTAGGGTGCTGTGTTTTACTCGTGTAAAGGGTTTCTACTTTATTTTACTTGTTCACATGAAACGTTTAGGCTTAATTGATAAACTTGGTCTGCATTTCTTCTACTTGTAAAAAATGTTTTTTGTGTATATTTGCCATTGTATTTCTATTTATTTATTTATTTATTTATTTATTTATTGATTTGTATTGGCCTTGTGTTTCTGTTTCAGCCGTATTGACCGGACATCGATCGGCCAACTGTGAAAACGTCTCAGGAATGGCCAACGTCTCGCTAGCCAATCAGTGACGCCGTTACATCAATGCTCTGACCCTTGGCAGCATGATTTGGATCAAAGACTGATCAATCAACTCTAGGCTATAATGGTGCAGTGTTACGAGGCGTGAAGACATTTTTGGATAGTACTCAATGAAACGGTTGAGTGAAACTGAAACGATTGAACACTCCTTGAAAGTAGAGTATTTTAAAGAATTTTGTTGTTATGTATTTTTCTATAGTTGTCGCATTTTTTACTTTAATCTTGTACTGTTTGAAGTAGATCTTCATCGTCACTAACCGAGCTGACGGATGGACTGGAAAAAGAAAAAGAGAAGAATGAATCTCTTGACATTCGTTGATACCAGGACTTGATCTACCGATCGCCGAAATTGCAGAGGAATAACTATTATGCTAGTTGACAAAAGAAAATCCTCCTTGGCTAAGGCGTTTTGAGAATTTATTATTGATCCTTTGTCCTTAGATGTTCAATTATTGGTTCTAAGGTGATGAGCAGAGCAATGAATTTAATATTATGCCATGACATCAGAGGGGACAGTGGACAGGATTGATATGGCGATGCAAAAAGTTAGTGTTTTTGCGCAGATCAAGCACTAGTTAATACCAAGAGGAATACATGAATATGGTGCATATAGTGTATATATACACTGCTGAACGTATGGTGATAAAAAAAACTGCCTCTTACTTTCACGCCGTACGAATGCATGTAGGGATGCATAGGAGGCACTTCAAACATGCACCACAGCCGTTGTTGTGCACGGTAATGCTGAACCAAAAACTTTGAAATTTTAATGCGTATCGAATAACTTCGTTCGAAGTTCTATGCTAAATTGCGGAAGCGTGAGACTATTATTTTTTTGTATCACCTGGTACGTTTGTAGTCTGCCCTGTTTTTTTTTTGGGTGTGTTTTGAATACATCTTAATTGGATAATGTTTCATAATTATTTATTTCTATTAATGTTCTTATTTAACTAGTGGCCATTTCACACGCGTGAGCAATTGTCCTATGTTGACTTTAATGTTTCAAAATGTTGATTTAGATGTTTTGAAAGTCACTTTTATTTAAAATCAAAAACGGATGCAATCAAGTCTTCCGTTTAAGTTTTAAAGTGCTAACGTAATTAAAGATTTAATGAAAGTCTTATCATGATTAACGAATGAGGAGATTAAAGCTACCGCGTTTATTAAAAGCCTCACGTTTAGCATGCATGCATTTCAGTTTTGCAGTAGGCTATCAACACTGTATTAATTGTACACAAAAATTAATTGTAACATACTAAACAACGCAAAAATTGCATTAAATTAATACATCGTCAACTCTGAAAGGGCACCAAGAGCTGTTGAATTTTTTTTGGATGTCCAATTTGATTGTTTTATTACACCAAGGTCCTTTGTTTTTAAGTTTTGATATCTATATCAAACAATCGTATTGAAAAAATATACGTGCAGAAAAACATTTGATTCTCTAACGGCTAGTTGCTCGACCTCGATTTGAGTGCGATGCAGTGACGTAGTCCGATTTATGAAAATTTTCTGTTGCTCGACCTCGATTTAATCTGCGAATTAGCAATCTGCGAATTTATTTTCCAATTCGAAAGTTTCTGCGAATTTATGGCCGAAACATTGAAAGGTCAGTTACGTTTCAGGACTAAACTTTGCACTATATTGTTGAACATTCACCCCTTTTGACGCGTATTAACACGATTAGGGCTTTCCGCAACGCTAATAAAGGCCAGGATTCAGTAATAATTATTTGTGCACATTTGCTAATTCGCACTTAAACCGAGGTAAATTGTCGAGCAACCCAAAAATTTCTAACTGCAGTTTAGCTCAAATCGCGGTTCGAGTAATGTGCGAATAAGCAAATTTTCAAATCGAGGTCGAGCAACTGGCCGTAAGCCTTGAAGTACTAGAGTCAAAAGCAGGAGACGAAAAGTGCTTTCAGAAGCTACATCTTAGATGAAGTGTTCACCATACTTAGTTAAAGTTAACATCATTTTTGATCAGATGCAAATAAGCCAATTGCGAAGTAAGTCTGCTATAAATACATTCACAGCTTTGATATGTCAAAACAGCACTGAAGTCTTGCTTTCCAAAACAGTATGCTGAGAAACCTACAGCGAGACAAGAAAAAAAGATCAAATAAGTAGAAAAGACCAAAGCACGTAGTCAGGGACAAAAAACTGTTTACACCATGCATGAAAATTCAAATTGCGAAGTGAAAAGATGTCACAAAAAGCATCCAAGTTTAGCACAGCCCCCTGAGGTTGCAGTCAGGCTTGTGGCAGTTTCTACAAAATTGCTAAACACACAAGATTTTAAAACAAATTTTATCATGAATAATTAAATATTATGAACACGACACCCATTCATTCGACCATTGAAGACACTTTGAAGCATCCAAAGTTTGCACTCTGCCAGCTGTCGCATGCTGACACATTTTCGCAACAACGATTCACACAAAACGATGCCTTTTCCATCGCATTCGCAAAACGAAATAACATTTTCTTTCAAGTAATAAGACCCACAATGCTACATGTAGCAACATACAGAGATTGATACAAATTATCACTCTAACAAATTCGCAACAACTCGACCAAAAATCGTTGATTTAACTTCATATTTGCGTTGACTGGAGCAGAGAAAATTTGATAGGAGATTACCAAAACTCACTGGCCAAAACTCAAATCGCACACATAAATGTCACCAAAAGCCCTCTGGGCACATACCAAATACAAATACTGCTGCCATCAACTATCAATACTGTCAACAAGTTGCCAACTGGCATAGTTGCCACTACAGACACTGTTGGCACAGCGCCAGCTGATGCTTGATGAAATCCCTACACGGGCAAATCCTCAGAGTGCCCGCCATTTGTCCCCCCGCGCAACTAAACAGCATAGCTCGCCCCTGCAGCACGCACGTTTGCGTATTGGTGATGTGGGCGGGTGCGTGAAGCTCAGATTCAGTGCGTACGGCTCGGCAGTCGAGTCGAAGCCTGAAGACAAGAGAGCAGCAAATAATATGGCATGACATGAAGGCACAAATGAAGTGAAAACTGTAGCAAAAACATCAAAAAATCAACTAAGGATGACGACGACGATATAAAGGAAAAAAGGGGAAAAAAAAAGAGTGAAAAACTGTAGCAAAACTGAACAAAAACTCAACTAAGGATGATGGTGACATGAAGGAAAAAATTGAGTCAAAAACCGAAGCAAAAACTGAGCAAAATACAAATAAAAGATGCTTGAAATGCAGTTAAATACACACATTTGAGCCACCCTGTAGACAAAATGAATTTTGAAAGACAATTAAATTCCGCTAATTAAAAGCTTTTATTTAGGCCGTCAAATTGAACTGCGACACTACCAACAAACTAGGCTTTTAAAAATTTAATTTTTGAAACGGATCAAGGATTTAAATCAATCCGGCAGTGATTTTATTTCGTGTATCTTTAGATTCTTCACAGAAATGAAATATATTATGGAAGTCATTCACTAGGTATCTTTCACTATTTCATTTATTAGGTCTCTTGGGCATTAACCAGAAAAAATCATGCAATGTGTGTTTTATATAATATTTGAAGGCATTTATCCTTTTTTTTATATATTATATTTCTACAGCTTTTATACAATACCCAGAATGGGTCATTTCAAGTCCACGGTGTTACGATTGAGTCAGAGTTGAGTTAGCGCTTGACGCGTTGGATTCACATTGATATTCAACGTTTTTGCTCTTGTCTGTCTGTTTTGACGTTATAATGTTATTCCAAATGTAAATATGAATGTGAATCCAACTTGTCGATTGTTAACTCAACTCTAACTCAAACGTAACACCGTGTACTTGAAATGACCCATTGTAGACTGCTGTGCTATCGTTATACACTATTATATATGAACTTTATTCGTCAAACGACAGGTGACAATGACATACGGTGACAGTTAAAGCAGAACAGTAATAAAATAAATATGTACAAGAGAATGCATTAACCAGAAAGCATCGTAATAGGCGATGTGTTTAAAAAAAATACTTTGCATGAATATAAATTTAGAGGACCATAGGCGCATACCGTGTAAATGTATCCGCCGTGTTGACTAGAGGAAAAAAGTCTGGTTCACAAACAAGACCTGAACGCAAACAACATATCTGTTAGGATCAGACAACGCCGTACGAAATCAATAACTCATCCTAAGCCATACCACTAGGCTACGTTGCATCGAAACATAAAATATATCAATCTACATATAATCACTTCAATCCTCAGTCAAATTGCATCAATTTGTGAGCCTCTAAATAATAACCATACACGCGTTGTATGCAACCGGAGTAGAACGGAATGTGCGAGCATGCATTTTTAGCAAAAATCAAGAACAAATGCTATGCTGAGAAGCAAAAATGTGCAAACAACAGAAGTCCAATGCGTCTTTTGAATTTACGTTATATTAAAACTGAATTATCGACAAAAAAATACAAAAGGTTGATAGCTGACCTTTGAGAACTTCAAAATAATTAGGTAAAGAAAATAAAACTACAAATATAAAATTATAATAGGATTGAAAACAGACAAAAAGATAAGTCATGCCTTTGTCGTGACACGCCTGCTTGCAAGACATCATAGCTGGCGCCACTATAGGTTTGAGGGCGGTTGCAGGGGGCCAGAATAGAGGGCCTCGGTCAGCCCCCACTTCCTTCCCCTTGGAGGGACAAAAGTCCTGATGGAGCAAGTAGGCGTGGAGACGCTCCAGGTATCCGCCAACCGTGAACTCACGCGGAATAAATGACTCAACCTGGATACACAACAAATCCATTCCTTAACCTGGATGCACAATAGATTTATTCCTTTACTTGGATACACAGCAAACATGAGTCATTGGTTATTCAAATGTAAACAACATTGCAAAAAGTTTACGGTACCGTATCCTACTCACCAAATAAATACTACCATAATCAGGCGATTCTGAACATGTGCAAAATGTCACTTAAAATTCTTGTTCAAAACATTGTTGTCAAAATCTAATTTTAAAAATCAAAGAATAGGCGGTCGTCAATAAAAACTTTTGACTAAATACAAAAATCACCTAATTCTCTACATTATGTAGTGAAATAAAATTAAGAAGCATTAAAGTGCTTACACAAGCATCAGAGAGACCAATTTATTTATACAAATTTAAAAATAGCATCAAATTTTATCTAAAAAATTTCAACTAAATTTTGTCAGTATTTTGTTTTACAAATTTTAAAAAAAGATGCCAAGAAATTGCTAAAAACATTATGCACATTACTACACAAACCTGACTGCCGCTGAGAATGGCTCGTATGGTGGCCCGTAGACCGTCCAGGTCGTCAGTATCGATTACATAGGTGTGAGGAGGACCAACAAAATGCTCCAGATACGGAACCTGACTCCGAATCTGAAGAACACACGACAACATTAGACGACTAACTTAATCAAAGACTTCAGAACAAGAACAGGATCTTGCACAATACCTTTTTCCAATTAACCACATTTAAAACAAGAGTTTTCCATCATAAAAATAAAGTTCATGCTTGAGTACAGTGTCACATAAATCTAGCGCAATCCCATGCAAGATAAGACATCAGATCAGCAAAGTCTCTTTTCATCTTTAAATACAGCTAAAAACTTATCTAAAATCCATCTAAAATCGGCTAAGTCCCTCTTCTCCCTTAAAACCAGGCTAAAAACTTATTTCTTTTAAATCACTTTCTCTAAGTAGTCTTTTGCACTTCCTCCGCACCTATGATTCAAGCATATGCAGCTTTTTCCAGATCTCCATTTTGTACGACATAGTTTTTGGGTGTTACTAATGCAGTAGATATATAAAGCAAAATCCGATCTAAAGCTTAAATCTTAAAGCAAAATATACATAAAGCTAGATCTCACCTCGCGGCCGGTTGGTTTCCCACGCAGGGTGAGTTCGCCCTTGCGCCGAGGGTTGAGGAAGACACACCCTCGAGCCAGAACCTCGAGGGCACTCGGGGATTCAATGGGGTCTCCCAGCCCGACGCAAATCTGTAAGTAAACAATGGATACTGAAATTACTTAAAACTTAGATTCATGAGAATTTCAGTGTCATTTTAGTGATCTGGGGCCTGTTATTCAAAACTTCTTGGGCAAATTTTACTCTTAAGAAGTTCTTAAGAAAATTTTAAGCAAATTTTAGTCTTAGTTATTCTAAACTCCGCACCAAAAAAACTCCACGAAGCCACTTGCTAAAAATCGAATGATGACGTCACAGTGGTCGGCGGTTGGATGTAATTTTTTGCAAATCTTTTTAGGATTAAGTTTAGGCTTAAAGTTACGGAAACTCTGAGAAACAAGTCCCTGATCTATAGCCTGTGCTTGGCGTTCCATTTTTTCATCCAAGGGATCTTTGACAGCTTTTATATTGCTGTATGTTGGCTTCTCCTTGATCTTAAAGAAGTTTTTATGGCTCCACGTTAGCCTCTCTCAATTTCTAAGTAGATCATCAAATATTTCTTTACCATTTCTTCTCGGCCATCTAGTGACTTCTATTCATAATTTTATTTCAAAAACATTAATGACTATATCAGCATACGATAGATTTTATTGCACATTTTCGTATTACCGCAAGACTTGCATTTAAGGCATGTTTATAGTATGTCAAGGAACGACTTGTTTTTAAACACTGAAAGAAGAAGAAGAAGAAGTATAACCTTAGCGGTGTTGATGAGAGCCTCGTAGGCCAGGGGGTCGAGTACTCCCATCACCTCTGCCCCTGTAGGCAGCAGACGTTCTGCCACTCGAGACATGGTCGCGCGCAGTGGTACCAACTCCTGTATGGCCGTCAGCATCGCCAGCTTGGTCTACACGGGCGACAATACAGCCTGCATTCAATAATCCGCTCTCACATTATCTAAAAACAGCGAATCAAATAATTTAAAAGCGGTCAAAGGAATCTCAAAACCTATCTCAATTTCTATCTTGGCTAAGAAGGAGAATTTAACGATAGACAGTAACTGCCATTTAAAAACCATTGCAATTGTCCATTGAATGAAAATGAAGTCATGGTTCTTAAGCAAAATAAATTCTTGTTGATGCCGAATTTCAACTAACAGAACATGCATTGGTACATTTCATGAGCAAATAGACTCGTGCCTTTCAAAATATACAAAATAAATCGCAAGCGTTTTCCAATGGCAGTTATTGGCTACCGTTAATTATTTTCTAGGTCAAGGTAGAAGTCGAGATACAAAACAAAGGTATGTCTACGAAATCCAGCCTAAAACGAGCGAGCCTAACCATTTATTCTTCACCTGCAGATAGCCGGGTTCCTTGCCGATGATGAGAGCAAAGTTCTGCTTTGTTGCGTTAGGGAGTCGTGCAGAAGATATGGTGAAACCGAGAAAGGAATTGTCCGGCGTGTGCGCTGAAAATTTATCATCGGATTTGTATCAAGTTTAACAAAGCACATCCTTCTATAGGCAATACAATTAAAGTGCGATTTAATTTTGTAGTTTATTTAGATATATATATGTATACATGTATAAACCGCAAAACTAAATCATTTAACCTAATTAAATACAATTGAAATATACAGTAAAATACATTAAAATACAGTTAAATACAGTAAAATACACTAAAATACACTAAAATACATAAGAATCCATTGGCAGACGTAAAATAAGTATAAAAGAAGTATATAATTAAAGCAAACAAATGATACAATATCTTTCGTGCGCAGAAAGAATTTTAAGCTCAAATCCAGAGGCTTCAGCAAATAATACCGCTTTGCTTCCCTTTTTAAATTCAATTAAAATACATAGAATGACCGCTAAAACAATCTGACAAAACTTTATATACCTATCTTAGCATTATGGCTGTAAAATTTAAGTACGATTGAGGTTGTACGACGGCTGCAGCTATTCAGATGCACTATAAAGAAATATGCACACTTCACATAAACATTTTATTCGTATTAGTATATTCCAGTTTTGCTTATTTCTGTGTCCAATCAACTCCAACTTTAGTCTGTTATTCAACGTTCTATAGTTCATTTATTTATATAAACTAAATTGGATTGAGGTAAAGTGTAGAATTACGATAAAGAGTGTAGAATTGTTTCGGCCAGAGCCCCAGCGTGCCCCAGCGATGAATCGCGATGTCGTGCCAGCGAGCGTATTCAGGGTCGTTGTACGCCGGCTCCGTGCCAAATGCATCCAGAATTCTAAACTTGTGTCTGACGAACAAAAATATTTCTAGATAAAAACGTTGACTCGCTAATCAAACAAAGCAACGGTTGAAATTCAACTTTGGTATTAGCTGTACGCAACACGAACACTATAAAATAATGCACGCAGCTCAAAATACAGTGCTAATAAAAATACAGCGTGTCACTATATGCCATTACATATATCTTAAATGTGCATATATGATATCTGAAAATACCCTGCACGACGGCTAATTCAAGCATAACTAAAAATAGCATGTGTGTGTTTAACAGCCTTGCTGAAGGGCTTGTAATGCCATATAGTATGATAATTGACAACGTCGGGATTTGACCACCACTGTGTCCAAGGCATATCATCCCAATGCTTCACCAACTACACCGCAGCGCCTCACTAGACCTGTAGTAAATATCACAGAGTCCTATACTACAATTATGTTTCAACCAAGGGGAGTGACTAAATTGCGTATATTGAGGCACGTATGGAGATAGCGAGGGCGGGTTTTGGCCCGTTGGCCAAACCAATTACCAACCGTCAACAATTGATCGACAGGGTCATGACCCTTTCATATCCAATCACAATAATTATCAACCATTACCCATAATTCTAATCAACTTCCGTTTTTGCTAAAAAGGTCCCTCTTTCTGCCGCTGAGTCAGTTAGTATTGTGCGCGACATAAGTATTTCTATGATTCTTTATCTATGATTCCAACCTGTATGCGTTAACGATGTCAACAGGCAAGGTTCTGTAGGCGCCAATATCAGTGTATATGACGTCAGCGTAGTCTGACACCCCGCACCCGGTCACGTTTTTACCCATCGCCATGCGCTCATCCATTTCAACGCGTAATCTGCAACCAAGCATAAAATTCAGCATTCAGTAAACAAAAATTTAATATTTCTCGTTGCAAATGATATTAGAGATTCATCGCTATCTAAAACAATTCTAAACAATTCTAAACGATTATAATAAACGATTATAATAAACAATTACATAGAAATCAATTATTCCTTTAAGAAAAGTCAGAGAAGCAATACAAGTATGGTATGGAAACTCAATATTATTCAATATACTGATATTCATTATAAATATATGATTCTAATGTACATGCAACGCTCAAGTATCAATATTTGCAGACAGTAGGCCCAATCACAAATACACAACAGCGAGTAATCCCACAACAATCCTAACGTTCATTATATCCTTACTCGATGCCCGTACTTTGCACGTGGACCCGCAGCGCGACCCGATGACACAGCGCCAGACACGCGGCGATCAGGTCGGCCCACTGCATCAACTCCCCGAGCGGCCCCCCGCTCCGTATCGACTCGGGCTTCGCAAAGTTGGTGAGGGTGAGGACTCCCGGCAGAATCATCACCTGACAAAACAATAATGTCATTTCAACATGTGTTATCATAAAAATTATGAAGCGTTGTGGTCAAGTAGTCAAAGTCGCTGGTCTTGGATTATGAGAGCGGCAGTTGTCAAAAACACATATTTTATCCCCCCTGGATGTCATTTTTCTTTTCACGTAGGATCATGTCATAACGAGACCACCATTCTCCACAAAAATTGAAAATTCACAGACAAAATTTTACTCTCTCTTTACAGATCTATGCAGTCAAAAATTCAAAAGAAATACGGCATAATGTATTGATAGCCTTACCATAAAACATCAAGCGTCTTAGATACAGCTTCACAGCTCACCCGTTTTGCTTTTCCCTCCACTCTGCGACAGTCGTCGGTGATCCGCCTTCCTTCCGCCTCCATCTCTTCCCACACGCTCTTCATCCGACGCCGAATCCACTCAAACTCCCACCGGCTTTCCATCTGGACCAGGGTGCCCCTGTAAGCCTCACGACTTTCATCGTAGAGCGACCGCAAACTTTGACCTTGCCCCTCGTCTCTTTCTGTCTCATGTTTTAATCTTGAATTCAACGTACCTCCGATTTCTTTTAATTTAGCAGTCACGTATTGCGCTTCGTTGGATGCATTTTGCTCAGTGTTCGTTGAGAAAGCTTCAAGTTTCGGTTGTTTAGCAAGAGATGAGTTTTTCGGCAGTGCGGTTTCACGAGGGGAATGAGAAACGTGAAATGGCAGCACGATTTGATCATCGTAGTCAATGGGACCAAGACGTGTAAAAATAGAATACGCTGTTGGGCCATTATCTGAAAAATCATACAAAATATATAAAACATTAATGCTATTTACATAACAACAGATACTAATCACATCATTATTTATAACATCACTTAATTATCTCTATCAGATTGATATTGATGAAAGTTTACACTTCAGGTTAAATTCACATGCACAGACAACCCTCTAGACCGATGACTTTAATTCCAAAGGAAACGTTTCTGCTTATTTAAATTCCCAAATTAGACTAAAGTGCCTTTCCAAATACCCTTGAAGCCGCTAATGCTCTCGGCTTATCACAATATCATCTGTCAAGTCATTCCAGTTGTTGCACACGCTGCGCATGTTTTCACCGCAATATAATTATGCACGTGGCCACGATCATCCGAAACTTACCAGTTTTAAACACTTGTAACAATGATAATTTTTACATCAGAATACATTTGATCTGAACTCCAAATATAATTCGTCTCATTTCTTCTTTCAAGTGCTATACCGTAAAACATATTAGTTAGTCTCACCGAGATTCTCGTGATAGAATCCCAAAACAAGAGTGGTAACTCCAAACACCGCAACGGCTACCAGCAACAGTTTGACCAGTCGCCTAACCCTAACTCGCATTCCCCCGCCGTGCCAACTCACTCCCTCACTAGGCAAAGCATCAATAGACTTAACCTCACTCCCGACGCCCCTTTGACGTCATCAGCCGAATTAGTTGCCGAATAAATAGTCAAAAAAATTCAATAACATTGACATTTTCTTGTTTATTTAAAGTATTTATAATAATGGCCGCGCAGGTAAACAAAACTTGGCAAGCAGCCAAAAGCAATCAAAAAGACCTACGATCACGTGATCACTCACCTGGCCATCCGGTGCCACGGTTCCACTGCATTTAAAAGCAAACGCGGCTGGTAAATCGTGGCTGCTAGCAACAGTATGTATGTATGTATGTATATTGCACTTTTAACGCACCAAGAATATGTCATGCAAACGGAGATGGAAAAACAT
>JAQIWG010007614.1:0-12151 GCA_034695025.1 Chamaedrilus cognettii
TGTCAGAGTTGTTGTTCCAAAATTGGTGCGCGCGGACCGGCGATCGTTGCGTCAGCTGTGTTGTGAAAAAATGAGTGCGCAAGAAAATATGTACCCACAATAATTTTCGCTCTTCGTTCAGCGAGGAATTTTCGTTACTATTACTATTCAGTTCAGCAACAATAATTTTAGTTTTGATTCAGTTACAGTTCAGCAATTTATATTAATTTCAGTTTCAGTTCTCGTGCACGACAGCCTATTATTTTAGTTACAGTTCTTATTCTAGTGCACTAAAATATCACTGGCTGTGGCCTCTGATCAGCGGAGTCGCCTCACTGCTCAAAGACAATGCCAGGCGCCGAAGCCTTAGACCTATGCCGCGCGCCGCCTGTAACACATACATGTACAAACTGTACATGTAGGCTACGCACTGCGCAGTGGAAACACGGGGCTAGAAGGGGATTGTGAACTGTGCAGATTGATAACATTACGACTATTGTTTCTGTACAATGACGCAGCATTCAACAACGCTGCACTCAGAAATATTGTGAATGCACGAGCGGTCACCAGTAGCCTACATAGATAAGACCTATAACAATAGTTGCATTGTCGTCACTTAGGCTACATAGTAGGTCTATGACACGAGCTGCTGAAAGCTTGATGAGGTGGACTTCGTGCGCGGCTACGTAACATTGCGGAACCTATCCATTGAAGGCCAGGGCGCGGCTTTGACTGAGCTGCAGATGAGGCCTGTTGTAACAATAGGGCCTGCTGACGACGTGCAGACCTAGTATAGTGCTGCACCGCGTGGCATTGTTACATCAGGTCCAGGCTAGCGACAGCGTCGATTTGACGAAGCACCGATTATGCGACCAGCGAACCAGGTGCGTGCACTGCGGCCGCGGAGGAATGGCCTACATGTGCAATTGTACATGTATACGACGGACGTCGAGAGGCGGACGGGAGGAATTGCATACATGTACATGTATACGACGGACGTCGAGAGGCGGGCGAGCACTTTCCACCACCCCTCCCTAGTGGACAGGCAAAGGACATGCTTCCTTACCAAGTGTTGCGAATATCTGGCACTAGGCGGTTAATTAACTGGCTTCGGCTCTCTATCACAAGGCGGGAGCAAAACGACACTCCAAAGAAAATGCTGCAAATGGCAGTGGTTACACTTTTCCCACATCCACGGATATTTTAAGGGTTCATTCCTCCGCTTGCAAGAAATTGATAAACAGAAAGTTTTACTAACGTTGTATTTAATTTACATTGTATGTAGATCCAGACCCCCACCCCGCCCACCCCCCCTCAGTTTACAAAGACCGCGCGCCAGCGCGGGCTGCGCTACGCTGCAGCAAAGATCCATGACGCCTAAAATATCGGCAGTGCATCATTCTGTCACTGCAGGGAAAGGCAGTGAAGAGAGATCGGACTCGCTGATCAATCGACCGGATACCGTTACAGCGACGTGTCGTAGCCTGTATCAGTGCCGGCAGATTTAGATCTCGATAGCCTACTGCGCTCTTATTTTCATAAATTTGCTCATACATGTACATGTGCAGTCTGGCTCATACAGTGTCATAGACGGTGGCACACGTGTGTCAGAAGATTATCGTACAGGTCAGTCAGTCGGAATTAGTGTTGACCTTACAGCCGTCGTTAATTCGGGCTATATTTCAGTTAGCCTATTGTGTTGACCTTGTGTCATACATTAGACATTGTAGGCTACCGCAAAACCAAGCCTTGAAGCATGCAATCGCACTCTCAACCGGACCTGTAAGTTACTTTTCAGCGGACCTTTCACGCGGACATTGTAGCAGGAAGATTCTGCTTATCGACCTGGTGCGTCCAGACCAAACAGGCGAACCCCGGACGGGGACCCAGCAGGCGGGTGCCGAAGGAGAAGGGGGACCCAGAAGGGGAATCCCTGCAGGAGAAGGATCCAGGAGGTAGGCGGAGCCAACAAGGATGACGTCACTGCACCACGCCCCCGCCACGCCGACAGAGGACGAGCTCAGCGTGTCGCTGAACGGAGCGCAGACCATGGACGTGTCCGACGACCAGGTACGACCGTAAGACTATCAGCAGTTACCTTCATTGACGATACAGAAAATTATTTTTATGCGTACGCGTATATATCTTAAACGATATAATTATACATATATCTTGACAAAATTATAGGACGGTATAGGCAGAAATAAGCCACTGCCAGTTCCTTCTAGATTTAGGGCTTATTGCTCTGTGAAAGCGTGATGAAGTTGAGCATAATAACCTACCTACATAAGTATATAGGTTAATTTCTGCCTTGCCCGATTTGACTAATTGTTGCTCACTGCTACGTTGTCCATTTATTTTCAACTGTTATTGCATTATGACGAAATAAATAAATTAATAAATAAAATTAAATACATTTTCTAAAATAAATTGTATGCTATACTGTCATTTATATAAATCCGATTCGCATTATACATGTATGCTTCTTTGTCGATTCGCTTGATCGACATGGCTTTGGCATATTTGAATTCATTGTGGGGAGCAGCAATGTCCACTGAAAGAGCTCCAAGACTCTTCTAATCGTGGTGGTGCAACCTCTGCGTGGAAGTGATAGCCTACCAGTCTAATAGCACGTAGGCTATACTAGCCTACGTGCATGAAGTGGAATAATAATTAAAGCACCATAACGCCATGGCTGCCATTTAAATAGTAGGGCATAATTGTGCCTAGGCCTATCTGAGCTTGTTCAAACTGGATTAAGCTGATTATAAGCTAATGCAATCAATCGGCGGCCTGCTGTGGGCGCCATTTTGTGCGCATTTTTGTTTAGGGGATTGGAGGGAGGCGAAGGGGAGTAGAAATCCTGAAAATAAATGAAATGGGAAGTAGGCCTGTTATGATAGTCATTCGCAATTGTTTTTTGCATATTGTCAATGCAAGGGAGAAATACGAGAATTTAGTGCACGAGGCATCAGGGTCACGGGACGCTTCCTGTCTGCATGCGCTAAAAGATATACTTCAGGCATTGAGACCCACTGCATGTGCTCTAGAAAGCAGAGAAAACTTTGGTTTAACATTGGCGTTGGCCCATGATGCAATAGTTTAGTTTAAAGTAGGGCCTTCGCCCTGGTCAGTATTACAGTAAGCCACGCGTAGCATAAGTAGTCGAGAGGTTCAGCACACTGCTACAGAGCTCACGCAATTGTTAGTAGTTCATTATGCACGCACGCCGGGCCGCGGGTCGCTTACTTATGTCGAATTTTAAACCGAGCTCCGTGGCCGCCTCGCCGTTTAACGTGCATTCCGCTGCGCGCTTTAATAAATTCAACCTCGGGCTGCAATTTGCATAATCTCAGAGTCGAGTGGAGTGGAGAGGGGGGGGGGGGGGTGGGGGGATCAGTAGCCCATGCAATAATGGTTGAATTAGGCATGCGTGTATTTACTGGCCATGTTACACGGTTGGCCTGCCCAGTGCACATGTTTTGACTGCATCAGTGCGGAAGGTGCATGATCAAAGTAGGGCAAGAATCAAACTTAAAAGTTTGGTTAACCCCTATTTGGATATTTTCGCTAAATGCATTTTGTGGCTTTGAGGCTTTGCGGCCTTGCCGCTTAGCGGCTTAGCCGCTTAGCGGCTTAGCGGCTTAGCTGCTTTGAGACTTTGAGACTTGGAGTCTTTAAATCCCTGGGTCATCTCTAGAAGGCATTTATAGCGATTTGCTTATATAGTTAAGGAATACAAGGTTTGTGAAAAAACGTGTTTAAAGTGTGCAAGATTTAACCCCTGTCGGATATTTTAGTTAAAATGCATTAGCAAGATGGCGCTATTTTGAAGTCTTTTTCATCTTTTTCTTCACTCTAGTGCAGCAAAACCAATGAGGTATTAAAGATGTGGTCTTAAGGGCCTGTAGAGTGTAGTTGATAGATCATTTACACGTGGTCGGAAATGGTGAGTTCAATGGCACTGGCGCAATGTAGAAACAATTGTATGAATGTCCATCTGCTGTAATTTACAAGAAAATAACAATAATGCAATGTGACAATAATTAACAATATAAATCAGAAGACGATTTCTATTGTACACTGTAACGTTATACAGCAGCTGTAACGCTTGATTTAAGTGGGCTGCAGGGTAGCATTTGCCATTCATAGATGTGTCCTCCTTTCTCTGAGTTCCACATACAGGCCTGAAGGTCGGGAAGGGTTTAGAACACCAGAGCGAGAGGAGAAAAGGCAAGAAAGGGGGCGGCCCAACGGACTGCTAATAATAACTATTATTATTGGGCTATGCTCGTCAGGACTCGAGGCTAATCTGTTGCGTGCCCAGTGTGATCTGATGATGCGATGAGCTCTGATGATTGTTTCAGGGGGAATGGATCTCCTACCATTTGAAACTCGATAAATTGCGCAAGATTTGTTCCTTTCTGCTCAAAATTGTTTGAAGCAAGTTCATTTAATTTTTTGCAGATTCTAAGTGCTGTAAAGACTTGCCGCTATAGTTTGACTGTAGCTCTTTCCTAATGCTTGCAATTTTGTAGTCATTGCAGAATAGCACTTTTCAACCAAGAAATTCTATAAATTATTATAGTTAAATCAGCATGGCATTCATGGAATTGAAGTGTAGTAATTGAATAAGTGTAAACATTTAACGCTGTTAATATGTTAACATTGGTATAGGGGCGAAGGCGGTTTTCATTGTAGGCTATTATCCCCAAAAGTTATTTAAGTATTCTTGAGCCACTGTCATGCTGCCTCGCCTCCCCTCTAAATCTAGTTTCTAAATCCCTGTCGGCGCCCACGATAGAATATGCATCGTTCAACGTGCGGGGTCCACGGGGCGCGACCCCGCCTCCATTTAATCAATTTACAATTCGCGCTTCTTTCGCTGAGGCCGGATTGACGGCAAGGCTGGTGCCGGCGGTCAAGTTAGAGCGGGGGAGGGGGGGGATGGCGGGGGAGGGGGGGGGTTATGGAGGATGCGGCATAGCCTTTTGTGTCCATTAAAATAAATTTCAGTGAGTAGCATGAGTGCATTAAGCCCTTCTGTGTGTATTGACAGAAAATATTGCAGTTCTGACAACAGGATGATATCTGAGAAATGCCAGAAAGATGCTAGCAAGGTGTTTAAAGGTAAATTATGAAAAAAATGTCGCTTTTTGTGTTGATTATGTTATGAAAATAGGATATGGTAATGAAGAAGTATGGTTGCGCGCTAATGTGGCCCCGCTATAATCTAGACCCTTCCATCACTGATTAAGTCCGATATTATGGCTCTGCTGCGGCTCTCCCTCTGTCACAGATAGAATGCCCATATTATGTTCCTACAATATGACTCTTCTATCAATAGCCTATCTGATATCGAAGGCCAATATTGTGCCCCTTTTATATATGGCTCTTTTATCACTGATAAATGCCAATATAATGCCCAGTCTAGAAGGACGATCTTATGGCCTAGCTGACTGTCAATAAAAGAACAAACAACGTCGCAGTACGTAAGAGACATGATGCGCCCTCACTTCTGCGTGGAGGCCGCGTGTAGTAGTAGTGTAGTAGTAACGTATGTGGAGCGCTGCAGCTATGAAAGCGACGAGAAGAACGATCCAAAGGCTATCAATCATAACGCCGATCGATACCTATTGATCCCGGCTTAGAGGAGGAGACCTTTCTGACCTTGGTGGAGACAGGCGGCAGTGTATGGTAGCTGTTAGGTGTATGCTGGAGGCTGTGAGAGGCAACGAGCTGGACATGGTCAAAGATTGTTGATAGTGTTCATAGTGATTGTTCGTAGTGTTGATGTGTAGGCCAACAATAATGGTAGATTGATAGATTACCATACTGTATAGGCCAGTAGTGGTATTGTTGGTTACATTGGTTGCTGAATAAGGCAAAAATTCTAAAACAAAGTAAACATCGTTATGCAACAAGAAATGAAGGGGTTATTTTCTTTCGGTCTAAAGATGTCGGGTAAGGTCAGGAGAAAATATGATATTGCTATGCAGCCGGACGCTCTGGTGTACAATTTGTCATACCTCGGTCTGCAATATTTTTTTCTGGTGTTCCTATCGGTTGGCATGCAATGAAATGGTTATTTTATTTTATATGGAACAAGTCAGCATTTTTGGTATTTACCGTTGTGTATAAAGTTGTGTATAAACTTGCTCTTCAACATTAAGCATTCTTGCTTAAGTTCTGCACCCCCTTGGCAATAAATTGATCATCCTAAGAAGTTTTCTCACCGTTACACAAATTTCTCAACTAGCCCACAATTCCATTCGTCCACATATCCCGGTCCAACCCGAAACCTTCTCTTCCTCATTCCAGCAAAGACCCCCTTCGTCTTCCACAACCCCCCCCCTCCTCACACACAACCCGCCCCCCCCCCCCTACTCAACAAGGCATGACCCCCCTCAACCCCCCTCCCCCACCTGTCGGCTCGAGGCGCGTGAACCAGTATATGGCGCTGAACCCTGTCCCGTCGTACCGCTCGTTAGAGTGGAACGAAACTCGAAAGAAATGTCCGTCCGACTCAAACTCGCTCCCCGCCCTCCCCCCCAATTGCGCCCCGCTCGTGGCCTGCCCGCGCCGGGAGGGGGGGCCGCTAGGGGGCGCGCGGGGGGGCGTGGCCCCGCAGAGGCGCGGCAGGGCGCGGTCCGACACGGGGACGTTGAAGTTTGAAAGCTCGACGTAGTCGCTGGTTGTGTCTGCGCCACACCTGCGGGGGGAGGGGCATTCTATTACATCGTAAGTGGGAGACAAATAATCCCCCAGTCATCATTGTTTGCTCCCCAGCGCTGCAACGTCTGCACCCTACTTTGAGCCGAAAATGACACATAATGACGTTATTTTTTTGGTGTACTTTCTCAAATTCTGCTGTTAGCATTTACCATAATTATAGCCATGAGGTTCGCAAATTGAGTAAACCCATCATTGTCGAAGCTCAAGCTATTCAAAATCCAGAAGCATAAAACAACAATGCTCTTTTCCCACGTAACCACCCATCTAGGGGACACCCCTTCGACTGCTGGAAATGCTACCCGCTCACGTGACTGCTCACCTAGGGGGCACCCCCTCGACGTCGAATGCCGTGAAGGCGACGCGCACGCGCTCCGTCTCGCGGCCGTAGAAGCGGAAGTGGCAGTGAGTGGCGCGCGGGTACAGACCGGGGTGATTGGGGGAACTGAAGGAACCGTTCTGTCGCAGAGAACTGATGAACGTGAACGCGCAGTCTGCACGCGCACACAGCACGCTATACATGCAGAGCACACACACATTGCTCACTCAGTAGTAGTCTTATGAATCATTAAAGATGCGATAGTTTTTGTTAAAGAGTTGTGGAAAAATTTCTTTTAAACTGATCAAGTTATGACACTACTATTGTCAAAGTAATGAAAATTAACTAACTGTAATTATTTACAGAGAAAATCAGATACCCAACAATAAGCTCGGAGAAATTGCGATCATCTTCCTCCATGTTTCATCTTCCACACTTCTATCCCAAAGTTGATGTATACCATGAAGCACAGAATGATATCCCTCACTCACCAAAATCTTCGTCGCGCGTCCCCAATGTTTTGATGCCAAAGTCTGCGCATACAACTACATCTGACCTCAAATAGACAGAAATCAACAACAATGAATGCTCTTATTCTCAGCTCTAAGTTGCAGAGTGTGTGCATGAGCTCCAGTTATAACTCAACAATGAATCATCACAGCGACCAACTGCTGACAATTAGGTTACATTTCATTCAGGTGGGCCCACGATATTTAAATTAGATTACATCAAAGGCACACACAAGAAGATGGCAAGACATGATCCTTTGAACGTAGGGTGAGGGGAGAGACGGATCCAACCCCGTAGCATGACCATACTCAGCGGTGGGTAAAGATTTTTGCAGGGGGGGAGGCAGCCCTTTTAACGCCTTATCTGCAGGCGTAGTTTTTTCGTCAATTTTGCCTCGGGACCGGGGGGGAGGGGGGGGGGGTGGGTGCTAACGGACATTTTTCGAGTCGTTCTTAACAGAAGCTAATAGTAACTTTCTGGGAGCAGGAGGGGCAGACCTGCCCAGCACGGGGGGCACTGCCCCACCTGCCCCCCCACACGCTACGGGCCTGCACGGATTCAGCACAACGTGGTAGCGGGTCGCGAAGCCTGTTAGAGGGGAGTGAGAGGGTGAGTGAGAGGAGAGTGGGTAAGGGAGGATAGGTGGGTGAGTGAGTGGGCGTGGGGGGAGGAGAGACCCCAGACCTGACACGAAGTGATAGCGGGCCGCGAAGCCTCGATAGAGGACGTTAGTGTGGATCGTTCTGCTTGTGAAGGTCACTTCCAATCTGCATATTCATAACACTTCCAATCTACACATTCACAACACTTCCAATCTACACATTCGCAACACTTCCAATCTACACATTCGCAACACTTCTAATCTACACATTCGCAACACTCCCAATCTACACATACGCAACACTTCCAATCTACACATTCGCAACATGTCCCAGATAACGTCAATCGACGCCGAAACGGACTCTAAATCCTTTATTATTACTATACTGCTATCATCTGCGTTCCATGCCCAGCATACGGTAGCTTGTGCAGTGAGACAGACTAACATTTCATGTATACTGTATAGTGCATGCCTACCTACTGTCGCTGCTCATGAGGGCGGGAGGCCTCCCACTGCCGCAGTAGACTGCGAGGTAGATCGAGAGCCCCTGCACGTAGACCGTCACTGTCACAGAGTCTACCGAGTCGCATCTAGACGTTGTCATAATCGTCATACCATTATAATAAATCATATATAATAATTGCATCTACAATTTATTTGTTTTTATACTTTTTACAGCGCAAATAGTTTCGTTTTGTTCGAACGCTAATGGTCATGCAGAGTGGCAATTACCCTACACATTGCATTGCTTTATCCCGGCTTAATTTAGGTCATATTTAGACCTACATGTACTGTAATATTTTAAAGCCAGCCTTAAATGTTATAATAAGTTAATTCATGCTAATTCTTTGCAGCACCATCAAAACCTTTACGACAACATTGACACACGTAGATGGCGGGGGGGGGACGCATAGAAGGGGGGGAGGCGGGGGAGATGAGAGGGTCAGACAAGGGGGTCATACGAGGAGAGGTCGTTTCCCGCACCCCCTGACGAGGGATCAGAGAGGTGAATCTCATCGAAGACGAGCCGCACCCTCTCGCGACCTTGGCCCCTCAGCGCGTAGTGACACGTGACCTCGGGGGGGTGAGGGAGGGGGTACCCGGGAGAGCTCAACGAGCCGCTCTTGGACCTCGTGCTGTCGTACTCGTGCACGCACACTGCTGCTGCTGCACCTGCTGCTGCACAATACACGCTGCTGCTGCTGCACAGCACACGCTGCTAGTTGTTTGCGTCAATTAGTTGTTGGCGTTAACAGTAATTAGCACAAGCGCCGATGTCGTATTCAAGCACGCAGTCACAATGGCCAGCCAAGCGGCCAGTCTTGCGGAGAGCGCCGCCATTTTGACATTTATGCCAAAAAATATAATAAAATATGACGTCGCGCGAAACTCTAAACACTGATGCCCTCCATACATTAGCAATTCCCAGCCCCATTCATTCCGAGCTCCATTCCGAGCGGATCGGCGACGATCCGCCAGAGCGCGTTGATTGGTCAAAACTCTGGGAATGTGGGTACGATCGCTGGGACAATGCTGCAAGCAGCCGACCATCGCGATGGTGGGAACGAATGGGGCTGGGAATTGCTAATGTATGGAGGGCATAACGCATTGCGAAAATAATTTACAATTGCGCGCTTGAAGCGAAGCCGCAGTCCATAATGTTTTTGATAAAACGAGATCGGTTTTCATCATTGCGACATTGCGCTGCGAAAACTTCGTCGTATTGTCGCATCGAGAAATGCGCGCTGATAGCGCGGCGCGCCGAGCGATGAGTGCAGCAGACACCAGTACATCAAGGCCTGCGCGTACATATACCATATCTACATTACGCGTTAGACAAGCGCGCGATGCGTTCTCGCGTCAATGGGTCATTTCGAGTCCACGGTGTCGGGATTGAGTTAGAGTTGAGTTAACGTTTGGCAAGTTAGATTCGCACTGATATTCAATATTTTTGCTGTTGTCCGTCCGTTTTGACAATTAATGTTATTCCGAATGTAAATACGAACGCGAATCTTAACTCGTCGATCGTTAACTCCAACTCTAACTCAATCCTAACACCGTGGACTCGAAATGACCCATGGCGCTGCTGCTGCGTGCTGACGCGCTCAGACTGCGTGACGCTGTTTATAGTGTCTAGTGTCTGAGGCTTGACGGGAACATCACCGTGTCGCATTCACGTCCTCCGCTGCCGCTCTGATTGCAATGTCCAATCCCAGCAATGTCCGTCACGAAGCAATATAATACCTCTATACCAGTAGCGCTAGAGACCAGTCGAGAGCCTCCTATAGGGGGGGGGGCTACACTGTACATGTGTATGGACAACAGAGCAGAGAGCCTGTAGCGCGTGTGTGACAGAGCGCTTTGTGCGACACGACGCGGCCTCGCGTCAATGCAGTCAGCCGACACAGCTGCACCCGCTGCTTTATAGCCACACCCGCTATCTGCGCTCTTAAAATAACTTCAGTTACTCTACGCTCGGCGGACTAGTTGTGTGGTAGGCTATCCATGCTACACAACTAGCACAAGCTAAGGATACAGTGGATAGCACAAAACTAGCACAAACTAAGGATACAGTGGATAGCACACAACTAGCACAAACGTAGAGTAACCGAGGAATTAGTGAACAATAAATTCTTGACCTATTTGGCTCGTTTTCTTCCGTCAGCATAATTCTTTCAATAATATTTAATGGTCCAATAATGTGGAAACACTTTCGTCTCTCCACTAAGTCATGAGATTCTCGCGAGATCAATATTGAGTTAGCCCTCCTTATGCTAACAGCCAACCACTCTGCTTTTAAAACAAGGGATAAGCTTATTTACGATTAGGCTGCTGTAGACAATATGGCCCGTTTAGCTCAGTTTTCGGACACACATTTCTCGGGGCGAGTTATTCGCGGACTCAGTGACGCTTCAAAGCAAGTGATAATTGGGGCGCTGTGACCGCGGGGCAGACGGCAAACATGCGTTTCAGTTGTGTCCACAGGACCAGATATTACAGCACACAACGAGACAATGTAAAACATTTTAGACATTGGACATTATCTCCCGCGGTCCTCAGCCCCGCCCCTCCCCTCCCCTGTCTCCCGCTTCAGACGAAATTTTAAGACGCCTAAGTTGCGGTCTCGCCGGCGGTGACCCAATTAGCCCCTCGCCATCAATATTTCTGTGAGAGCAGATAAGAACGGACGTCCGTGTATTATATGGGTGGCATCTGCAGGCTACAGGGATATAGGGGTGCGGGGCGGGGGGCGGGGAAATTTAATGCGAGTGAAGCGAGGGCAGGCAGCCCCCGCAGCGCTCACTCAATACCGCTTAGGGGGGGGGGTAGAAAGGGGCACTGAGGGGGGGTCGGCGCTGAAGCGGGGGGAGGGGTATGCACGAGTTATAGACGCGCGTTGTTAGAAGCGCGGCGTCCACAGCAATGTCAGAGCCTCGCTGATTTACACAGCGACAGGGCGCTAGCTGCAGTCAGACTCACGTGCTCCTTTCAGGCCGCCGCGGGCATCGAACCGGACGGTAAACGAGGTTTTATTATTTCCAGCGGAGAGGATATGACTTGCATGGTCTGGATGCTTGGCGTGCAGTGGCGCAACATGGACGGTTTGAAGTTGGGGATGGTTGAGAACTTGCGTCAAGGTTGTGTCGGGTCTCGATTTCACTTTTAGCTCAATGGGCTTAATTTTTATTTGTCGACATCTTCAGTCATCAGCTGCAGGCGTGTGAAGTAGGCCTATAAACTAAAACACACTGATCTTCATTCTTAATGCAATCAAATCTTTAAAAGAGCAACGACGAAGAACAGAAAACAGAAAACATACTGTAGAAGCTACATGTAGGATGAACGCCAAATCACAGATGTAGGCCAAGCGTTTTAAAGCGTACGTCCTACGAGGAAACGAGTGGAATGCCTTTGATGCTGATTGTCGTAGTAGACTGGCTATACATAAAGAGCTGAACGACAATCTTTTAAGATTTCACCGAGGGAACGTTTAAGAGTGCATCAAAGTA